>JAVHLU010003356.1:0-11752 GCA_036785755.1 Colletotrichum ledebouriae
GAAGTTCCCTAACCTCCTTATTATTAATTATAATTACTTAGGTAAGGGCTAGAAGATTACCCTTACTCTTAATAATATAATATAGCTATTTTAGAATAACCCTAATTTAACCCTTACTTAGATTTAAAACTAGCTTATAAAAAGGGCTACTTAAGGTATTAAGTCTTAAGCCTTATATACTAGATATATTACTATTAGTAATAACCTTTATATACTATATAATATAGCTCTATACCTAGAATATAAAAATTAAGAGCTCTAGGAGTACTTAGAGGATACTTATACTATTATTAATAATACTAAGTAATTTACTATACTTAAGTATTACTAAGAGGAGCGTAATTAGGCCTAACGCGACGCTACTATTATTATAGAGGAGTATAATAAGGTAAGGGATACTAATAAAGCCCTGCTTTAGCGTTTTAAATATAATATAACTACTATACCCCCCTTTATAAGCCCTCCCTCTAGTAACTATAGCGCTATACTTTAAGCGATCCTTAACTAAATAGTATACCTTAAGAGCTAGGTCTACTTTAGCTTATTTATATTAACTACTAGCTATAGTAGTACCCGCCCTATTAAGATACCTAAAGTCCCTATTTTTATAAATACTAAGGGTATTAATCCTAAGTACTTAAAGTTTAATATCTAGCTTTTTTATATTAAGATACGCCTTAATAATAGGGAGTATTATAATAAATCCTAATACTTTAAGTATATACTCTTATGCTTTAGAGGAACTACTTATAATATTCTATCCCCTCTCCTCTTAGGTAACCCCTTTTAAATTATTATAGTAGAATAGCTTATTAAAGAACTAAAGGGTATCTTTATAAACCTAGTTTAGTATAATAAAGCTTAGATAAAGCTTAATACCCTTATTATCTTATTTAAAGATATTTAGGTTAAATAAGTAACTTTTATTAAACTTACTTATAAAGCTAAGCTCCTAGAATCTTAATAGCGCTAGAAGTTCTATAAGAAGTTACTTACCTCCCTCTAGAATTAGTATTCTATTTATTATATAAATAGCGCTTTTAACTTCTAGAACTATACTACCTAGGTCTATATTATAGCTTATATTATAGTATCTTCTAATACCTATTTAGCTAACTAAACTACTATATAAGGCCCTACCCTAATAGCCTACGCTAAACCTTCTAATAGAGGGAACCCTTATACTTAAGCCTATACTAACTAAGGCTATATCCCCGAGGCTTTATATAAGAAGCTCTATAACTAGGGCGCCTGCTTTATCTATAGTAATACTAGCTATACCTCGCGGGATTACCCCTATAAGAGGGCTAGAGCTACTATAAGTATTATTAAGCCTACTAAGGCTATTAGTAATAACCTAGAGCTAGTAAAAAACTAGAGCCCCTAGTAAAAATAGACTCCCTACTAGGGGAGACCTAAAGAGATTAGTAATTAGTAATAATATTTATTAACTTATAATAACTAGTTAGTAGTAAGCTACTAGAGAAAGAGTTAGTCCTAGTTTATAATAGATATAATATTCGCCTTAAGGCCCTTCTTAATATTAGAATAAATAGCTATGCTTTTATAAATACTTATATAACCCCCTTATTAAGGGATTTTTACTATACTAAACGTAATAAGCTATAGTACCCTATTCTAGCTACTAGTTTTAATAGAGAGCTATTAGATATTATAACTAAGGTATAAATAACTTATATATAAGTAGACCGCTAAGAATTAATATAAATACCCCTATTTTAACTTAATACTAGGAGATATAACCTTATCCTTAGCTACTTATAGTTTAATTACTATAATATTAGTATAGATATATGCTATTAGCGCTTATATTAGCTAAGTAATACCCCTATAGCCCGGGACCTCCCTTAAATAATTATATAAGATACTAAGAACCTCCTCTAACCTACTAAAATTAATATTAAGTATTAACTCGATATTAAATATTACTAAGCTATATTTAAAGCTAAGGAATAGCTATATAATACCTAGAAAGCTATAATAAGTAAGATAAAGGCCCCTATAAAAATTCTATAATAAAGTAATATACCTAGGAACTTAGGATATAATAATAACTTATAGAAGATAAATATAGTATTAAAGGGAGCGTTAACTATAGGTTAGACCTAGCCTATATAGCATTAGAAGCCTAAACCCCTTACCCTTAAGGCTTAATAAGTAAGGAGAAATCTTAATATAGCGCTTATTAGTACTATAAGGTTTAAGAGGATCCTAAGACGTACTAATATTAAATTAGGTTCTATATTACTATATAAGCTCGATCTAATAATTATAAATAAGTAAGAAGAAAAAGAAAGAGGCGTTAGCCTACTAGAGGTTAATAAAGCTAAAAATTAATAACTAGTTAAGGAGAGACTCCCCCCCTATTTTTAGGGCTAGAGGGATTACTTTAATAAGATAGCTAGTTATACCTTACCTCTTTATTACTCTTATAACTACTAGATTAAACTAGAGCTTAGTATAAAAGAGTAGCTAATTTTCTACCTATTATATAAGTAATCTTTATTAAAACTCGAGGCTATTTAATAATATCTCCTTAAGAACTTAAAAAAGGGCTTTATAATACTAGGTAACGCTCTATTTATATCCTTAATACTATTTATTTAAAAAGCTAATAGATACTTAAGGTTTTATATTAACTTTTAAAAGCTAAATAAATTTATTAAGAAGGATTAGTACTTACTACCCTTAATTAATAAAACGCTAAGTTAAATTAGCTAAGCTAGGTTATTTACTAAGATTAATATCCGCTAAGCGTTTTACTAAATCTATATTTACCCCGACTTAGAGGACTTAATAACGTTCTATATCTACTATAGCTCCTATAAGTATAAGGTTCTACCCTTTAGGCTCTATAATAGCCTAGCGACATACTAATAGTATATAAATAATATACTTATAGAGTATCTAGATAACTTCTATATAATATATATAAATAATATCCTAGTTTACTTAGAGGACCCCCTCTAGTATAAAGAATATATTAGAAAGGTCCTTAATTAGCTATACTAAGTAGGGCTTTAGGCTAATATTAAGAAGTGCGAATTTAGTATAACTATAACGCGCTACCTTAGGTTTATTATTATAACTAAAGGGATTAGTCCTAACCCTAAGAAGGTTTCTATAGTAAGGGACTAGTAGCTACTAACTATAGTATATAGCGTTTAGTCTTTCTTAGGGTTCTATAACTTCTATTACTAATTTATTACGAATTATAAGAAGATCGCTAGGCTACTTACTAAACTTATAGCTAAAGGCGCCTAATTTAACTTTAATAGTAACTATATAGTAGTATTTATAACGCTAAAAGAGGCCCTAATATTAGCCCCTATCCTACGCTACTAGAAGCCTAAACTACCTACCTAGGTTAAGATAAATACTTCTAACTTAGTTTATACTACTACCCTCCTCTAATAATAAACTAATAATAGCTTATAGCACCCTATAGCCTATTTCTTAAAAACGATATTACTAATAGAGATAAATTACCTTATCTATAACTATAAGATAATAATAATTATTCTAGTACTAGAGGAGTAGAGGGCTAAACTCTCTATAGCTACCTAGCGTTTTAAGGTTATTATAAACTACTAACTACTACTCTACTTTATAACTAAGCAGCTCCTAAATATCTACTAAGCCTACTAGTTAAGTATCTTAGCTAGTTTTAACTTCTATATCTAGTACTACCTAGGGTATAAAAATATACTAGCTAACGCCCTCTTATAGAAGAATAAAGACCTCTAAATATAATAAGCTATCTATAAGTCTAACTATACCTAGGTACTACTACTACTTACTTACCTATCCCTAGAGGTAACGAGCAAACTATACTAACTACTTAAATCCGCTTTAAATCACCTTATAATAACTATTAACGCTCTAGAACTAGAGGATAAGTTAAAAAGTTACCTCCTAGTTAAGTATATCCTCTAGTTAAACTACGAACCTAATATATTATTACTTTAGCTACTAAAAGTACTTATAGCTACTAAAAAAGAATACTAGAGAATATAGGAAGGGCTCCTAACTATAAATAGGAAGCTTATAGTACTAGAGGAAGAAGACCTATATATAAGGTTAATTTATAAAGCTTATATTTAGAGGCTTATAGCATACTTAGGTTAGAATAAGACTATTAAACTCCTAAAGGAATACTATTACTAGCCCTGCTTAACTACTAATATTAAGTAGTATATTTATAACTACTATACCTACTACTAAGTATAGAAGCTAAGAGATAAGCCTCTAGGTAAGTTAAGACCCCTATTAATACTAAACTACCCTTAGGAGTATATTATAATAGATTTTATATCCTACCTACCTAACTACTATAAGTATAATAATATATTCGTTATAGTATACTACCTCTTAAAGAAGATAGTCTCCCTCCCCTGCTATAAGACTATTATAATATAGGACCTTATATAGTTATACTATACTTATATCTTCTAGTATATAGGTTTCCTTATTATAATTATATCTAATAGGGGTCCTTAGTTTACTTCTAACTTCTAGAACGAGCTCTATAAGATATATAATATAACTATATAGTTAAGTATAGCAGGTTATACTAAAACTAATAAGTAAATAGAAATTCTTAACTAATACCTAACTTAACGCTTATACCTATAGATAAACTAATTCTAGGATAACTAGAGCGAAATACTCCCCGCTATAGACTTCGCTTAAGTAGTATTACTAAATAAAACTATAGGGCTTATACTATTTAAAATTAAGCGAGGATACCTATTATAGATAAGTTTTAACTAGGACTAATATATATAGAAGCTCCTAATAACTAAGGAAAAGATTAACTAAGGCGACGCTTAATAATTAGTATAAAACCTCTATAGTATTTAGGATATTATAAAAGGGAATATAGCTATAGCTTAATAATATTATACCTACGCTATAAATTACTACTACTAACCTAATAACTTAGCTATTAGTAACTCTATTTATATATTAATAGAGGGATAGCGCTAGGAAAACTCTTTAAAGTTATTAATACTATAGGATAGCTTATAGCTAATTAAGGCTATAAGGCCTAGGGGGATATAGATACTAGACCTATTAAAAGAATATAACTACTACTTTATATTCTACTTAAATAAGCTCTAGAAAGCTACTAGTAATCCTCTTCTAGGCTAGTTTAAAACCCTATTACCCCCTATTAAGTTTAATAATAAGCTAGAATATAAGGTTATATATATAACTACTAGCTAGTTATACTAAAAATAGTTAGAATATCACGCTAACTAGAAGGGTTATAACTATAATCCTACTTAGTATAATACTAAGAGTTTTAAGTATACCCCTATAGCGCTATAAGACTTCTATACTACTAACCTAATAATAATAGGACTATTAGAATACCTTTTAGCTTAGCTCTTAGCTATTACGCGAGACGAGGACCCCGCTACTATAGATAATAATAACGCCCTAGTATAAATATAGATAGGGAGGATACTACTAGAGGAATACTAGTATAGTAATAGATTAGTTACTATAGATAGTAATGCTAGTAAAGGGGGGGGTAATATTATAGCGCTAAGTTAGACCTCCCTAAATTTCAGGTTATATAACTTATAAGTTATATAACTTATAGGTTATATAATTACTAAGCGACTCTTTAGCCTTCTAAGGCTATGCTAGCCTATAGTTAGACTTTCTCCTTCTCTAACGCAGAATCCACTTAATATAGCGCAATTGAAGTATGTTAACCTTCGCTTATTCGCTGTTCGTAACACTAGTAGTTCTTTTAATATTTAGAGTAATAAATTATAATAAGGGTATTAATAAGATATAAGTATTAAGGTATTTTAATAGCTTAGTTTAGATTAATTAGAGATACTTATAGCTTCGTTACTATACTTAGATAGAGTATTTTAAAGATTTATTTTATAACCTTAGATTACCTATAGAGGTTTATAATATCTTATAGCTTATTCTAAGTCTTCTAGTTTAAGGTTTTAATTAAAATTATTAAGGTAGTTAGTAACTATTACTAAGTTTTTATTTATTATTCGGCGTAGAAAAGGCCCCGTGTTTTTGCGGATATAAAGGTTACTAAGTGAGCTAACGTATCCACCTGTTGGGATTTCACACCGGCCAGAAGGTTGAAAGTTGTGATGCACAGGCCATCTTCTGCCCACTAACCCTTCCATTGGTGGCCGTTGGATCTGACGGGCGACGAGATCGATACGTACCTGCACAGCCGTGGTGTTCCGACTCTCGGGAATAACAGACAGGGTGAAGACGACGAGATAAATACCTTCTAGTACGAATTTGCGAAGAGAAACCCTTGCAGATGCTATACCTGCTCTTCGAATTTCTCTTTGACTGTTCCCTTTCACTAACATGACTCCATTCCGGGAGCCCGGTCATTGTATCTTTGTCCGGGCTCCGGCGTCGACACTCAACGGCGCCGTATCATTGCGCCGTGCTCCGAAAAATCTCTACCGCAGATTGGACGTCTTGTGGGGTCACTTGCAGAAGAGCTCGGACCCGGGTGTCCGCCACGTCCCCACTGAATTTTTCTGTATAGCTTCATCCTAAACTCGCTCCGGCCGCCGTGGTCTGACAACGTCGCAAGGCCAATTAAGCTCCAAACGACGACCCGTAGCACGATCTTCAAGACTATTCTTATTCCGCTTTCCGTCAGAAGTCCTTTGGTGCTCAGTTTGTCGACCAGATAGTCACAATGGCCGCCCTTTCGAGGGGCATAGGCCTCACCCTCCGCCACACCTCTCGTACCGCCCTCGCGCCGCGACCACCCCTCCTACAACGCCTCTTCACAACCTGCTCTACCCTGCGCTACGCCGCAAAACCCTCTGCCTCAAAGAAGCCGGCGTCGACACCCGTCAAACCGTCCTTGGCGAAAACGACGACAAAACCCGCCCTCAACAAACCCCCCTCCTCCTCGTCCCCGCCGAAACCCACGTCGTCCTCCTACGCGGCCGCGCCGCCCTTCCGACCGACGAACGCGGCCGCGTACGGCCTGATCCAGACCCTTGCCAAGACGAACTCCCCGACTCTGCTCTACGAGTCCGGCTCCCACTTCTGGATGAAGGTCTCGACCTGGGGCGCGGCAACCATGTTCTGGGGCTACGGCGTCGTCAACTACGGCATCTTCCGCGACTTCGTCGCCGAGCGCTCCGAGCAGTTGGGTTCCTGGGTGACCTGGGCCTTCATTCTGGGCTGTGTCGCCTGCACTGGTTTCGGCTCCTACTTCTTCCGCGCCTCGCACAACATCGTCCGCAGCATCCGCGCCGTGCCGACGAGCGTCCTGCAGCAGGCCGGCTCGCTGCCGCGGGGCGTCGACCCCAGGGCGACGCCCCTCATGATCGAGATCAGCGTCAAGAGGCTGCTGCCGGGCATGGCGAAGAAGATCGTCGTGAGGCCCGAGGAGGTGCGCATCCCGTACCGCGTGTGTCAGCCGATGAACCTGTTCCGGAGTACGTCGTCCGGCGCGCAGAAGACCGTGGGCGCGAAGAGGGCCGAGGAGATGAGGAAGGAGGCCTGGGAGTACGACAAAAACCACCTCATGACGGTGCCGTTTCGGCACGCGGGCAGGGGGGCGAAGGGGGTATGGTTCGGAGTGCAGAGGGCGCTGACCAAGACTGGGTTCATGAAGATGGAGGCTGGCGGGGAGAAGCTGAAGTTGGATGTTGCATCGTGCTGGGCGCTGGACGAGGGACGGGTGATTGATCGGTTGGTCACAGTTCAGAGACGGTGAAGCGGAGTTGGGTCAGGTCTCGGAGGCACAGCACAGCTGTAGCATATTGTATCAACTTCATGGTTCTCAGCGGGAGTCAGGCCTTAGAAGGGGAAAGACTCATAAATGGCATCTGGCATATGGGTTGCAGTTATTCGAAAAAAGACACGAGCAAGTTTGGAAAGCAGGCGAGGATCTCTGACAGAAGCCTGATGCCGCAGGAACATACGCATAGGTGCATGGTCAATCCCCCAGACGGCACAACATGCTATCCTTCAGAGCCGGGGGACGCTATGCAGCTTCAAACTTCTTTGACACCGCCATTATGTGTCTGGCCGACGGCAGCATCAGTTTCAGACATATGCCAGTGTCGTGACTGCCTTGACCGAGCAAGAATATAAGTTCCATAATAAGTTCGTTGTCTCACATGACCGCCGCTCATGGCCTGTACATCACCAGCATGCGCCGCTTGACTTGCAGGATGGTCGTGAATGGTCGAACCCGCGGTGGAAACGAGAGGGGTTGAAGAACAACTCCTAGATCGCCAATATGCCCCTGATCGACTTGTCCGTCCCTAATCATCACTAGCGGACCAACAAGATATTTGTTTTAGTACCAAAACATGGCCTTGTCTTTCAGTAGCTGGATGTATCATTGACTTGCGGAGTCTTTTCCGACCATCTACGGCGGGACGTAGGTAATATCCATGGGGCTGAACAGGTCATTGTGGGAACGTGAAAGGGAAAGAATCGCAGATACTGTGATACGTGGTTGAAAGGACAACGAATAATCACATAGCAAGAAATTCTCACCGGTGTGAATCGACAAAACACTGTGAGATCGATCGTGGTCTTGGGGGATTGATGTGGCTCGGGTGAAGGTGTCGATTGTGTTGTTGTCGGTGGTTGGAAGTTGGCTGCTAGCTGTCAGTCCCACTGGGGCGGGTGGGATTGTACGGTTACTGGCGATCTAAAGCTGTCAGTCAGCCTCGGAGTCCAAATCGCGGAACGAGGCTATCCCTGCCCGCCAAAGCCACGTCGAATTCTGATCAACAGACATCCCAATCCAGGGGCAACTGAAGAAATGCAGGACTCCGGCGAGCCCCCAACGCATGTCGAGCGTTCGTGTGTATCCAGACACTGTCGATCGCCTCTTCTCGGAGGAGGAGATATATGCGGGGTTGAACCCCAGGTGAAGCCATTCCCAGTTACCCGTAACAATTGGAAGTACGGACTGTAAACCGAGGAGCACGTTGAGCGGTGTGAAGTGAGCGATGTCTCGTCAAGCAGGATTGGTAGCCTCGAAAAGTCAGCCTCCGCAGTCGAACAGAGTGACGGATCAGGCGAGGTTGAGAGCCACCATCCTCGGGGTCCTCCTATAACCCCGCCATGGAACGTTGGAACTATGCCGTCATCAGGGAAGTTCTCGACTAGGTTTTCCAGCAATAACGGGTGAGGGATAATACTGTAGTATCTCTAGCTGATGGACCCACCAAATTGAGTGGAACGCCATGTCATTACTGAATACTGACTGGTATCGCAGGGCGGGCGTCCGCTGGTGGCAGACAGAGCCATTGAGTACGTACTGTGTAAGCGAAAGCGCAACGTAGGGGACGTGCAGGCAGACTCGATCGCGTTCTCCACCTCCGAGATCACGGCTCCGGGCGCCGGCATGAGACGAGGAGAGCCGTCAAGTGCCTGATTTAATGGAATGCATGTTCCCTTTTGCGGTCAAAAGAAGAGGGCACGAGGCGCGAGGAGGGCATTAGTTGGGTTGCACGACGGCCAAAAAGGCGCTCGCACGAATATGCGGTTTGTATTTTTGCGGTGTAGGAAATTTGCGAGGCGAGGACGAACGGGGGACCTTACCTTGCGTATGTGTAATGGGCTCTCGTTGGATGTGGTGCATGAGAGTAAGAGTGTGAGTGTGTGTGTGTGTGTGCCGAGCATGACGTGATAGATGGGTTCCCCGCGATCCCTCATCACAGCATGACGCCCGTCATGCTTCGTGGTGTTGAGGTCAGATCATCAGCTCCTGATAGTCGAACCCATTCATACGATGCCCGCAGAAGAAACAAAACACAGCAGAACTGGGCTGTTGAAGTGCGAAAGCGGAGATGTGTTGGTAGCGCGAGACAAGGTCCGGGGTCTGACAGGACGCAGTGAGGCGCAGAGTTCCGAGATGAGAAAGTGTGGGGGGCCATCCGATTACCTAGAGGCGCGAGGACGTCGAGTAAGAAACTTGGAATGTGCATTCCATTGTAAATGCCTCTGCTACTTCAGTAAACATGAAACACGAATAGGTGCTGCCAATCCAACCGGAAGCCAGCGGAGCGGAGCGCGTTACCTCCTCGGCACTTGCACCGAGCAAACCCACGCAGCATATTTTTATTTAGGGTCAAGTAAAGTAGTTGCATGAGGTCTCCGCAAAGGTTAAGCCCCGAGTCTTTGGCTTCGCGAAGGTGGATGAAACCTGCCAAAACGACCACGCGTCTATTTGCGGCGTGCGCAGTCCCTTGGCTCAAAACTCGGGGGCGTGGTGACCGCGTTTGGTGGGCCGCAGCCAACAATCATCGCCAATTCCCCACGAGATCGAGGGACATCCCAAGGGTCCAGGTGGCCCCTCCTCGTTGCTCGTCATGAGTCGATGGCAGCAGGGCACGGACCACCATCATCGAATCCCTGTCTCGAGCGCGCTAGAGCCGCTTGAGGATAGCGTCGTTCAGTTACGAGTGGGAAAAGGCCTGTAAACCCCTGGTCCAGCGTCCATTCTGGTCGGCGATATCCACTTCTTCGCGGTCTTGCTCGCCAGTCGTGCAGGAAAAAAAGTTTTTTTGGCGACGGAGCGGTGAGCCAGCAATAAGGCGTATCGCTTCGAATCTCTCCCCTGTCCCCACCCCTGCGAGGCGGCGAACCTGTGAGACGAGCACGCTGAGAATTTGGCAATTCTCGCCTCCAAGAAGGCGGCTGAATGCCCAAATCATGTGGCCAAAAAACCCGGTTTGTCTACGAATGCGATAAAGGCTTTGCTTGTTGATCTTCAGGGTTGAAGCAGTCTTGCTTCTTGTATCTTGCGAGATCTGGGCCTCGCGCGGGTAGCTCCATCTCTAGACGAGATACGAATGTGTCAATGTGTCTCACGTCTCAGTTCGTCTTTCCTGTCGTGACCGGGGTTCCGAATGTTGAGGCTATCCGGATACTGGATATTCTTTGCGCCGAGCATCCGACCGGCCAATGAACCTATCAAGTTGCTCCCGCAGGCGGCTATTGCTGGTGGCAGTGACAAATGGCAAAGACGAAGTAGTCCAGCGTTGGCTTGTAACAGTCACCTTGGGTATCCACAACTGCCAGGCGTGGAGAACCAAAGCTGGCTTCCGTGGAGTTTCCGTGGAGTTCGCGTTCGTACATCAGTCAGTACATAGGCTTTTGGGCCGCTGAGAATGAACGAACCCCCCTGCTAGCCGCCACGAACGGGATTCCCATCTCCAGCAGTCGACAAGTCGAAATTCCCGGGTGCGATATCCGGTCAGGTATGGACCCTTGGTCGTCCTGATCCGGTGAGATCGACGGATATTCGGAAGTCACCGCTCGACGATGAGACTCACGGTCAAACGTGAATCGCACCGTTGGCCGATCTTCCTTGGCCGTCGAGTCAGCGGTCCCCCGGTCCCCAGAACTCCAGCCTCGCATTCCCGGCATACCATTGGTGTTCACGCCGTTACACAGATTGAGCCATGGGTGGCCACATGCACCGCTCCTCCGTGGTGGTGCATGGCACCGGAGCCAAGTGCGAGACCTTTTTTTTTTTTTTTTTTTCGTGGTCGTGGTCAGGGTTGGGAATTAGTCACGATTTTAGTCAATTAGTCAAAAGACACTACTTTTTTAAAAATATATATATATTAAATATAAAGATAAAGTAGATAAAATAAATATATAACTATATAGTTTAAGAATTAAATATAATATATATAGCTTTTAATTCTTAAGTTTATTATATTTATAATATATAAAC
>JAVHLU010003357.1:0-11744 GCA_036785755.1 Colletotrichum ledebouriae
CCCCCCCCACCCCCTTGCAGAAAGGATTGACTACGGCAAACCTGCGTCGGTTACAGTCATTAATTGAATGCATTGTCCATCTCAAGCAACTCGGATCATTCTGTCTGTGAGCTTGCTGGGAGGTTGACACGTGGCTAGCTCTTGTCTCTTGTCAAGATTTTAGGTCCCTTCGCTTTGAAGTTATGATGGTTCTGTGCACGACTGAGGGGCTTGGAATTACTTCTGGGCTGGGCCGGGCTGTTTGTGTAACATGCAATTTGGGAGGAGAGGTCTCGAAGAGGTATGAATCTGGTCAGGTGATTGCCGTTCATCGTCTTGACAGTCCTTGTAGGACTTCCCACCCATGCCTTGCGAAAGCTGCTGGATATATTCCTAATCAGTTTGAATTTGACAATGCGATTGACTTTCCGCAGCGCCTCGTCAGAAATGGGACTCTGAAATACTTGATTCGGTGGCGGACGAATCCTTATGTCTCATGGACTGAAGCCCGCCATTGACAGTGTCGTGATGCCTTCAGCATCGCCCGTTTCTAGCGCAGCACGTAACTAAAGTCAGCTCTAGAACGACCTTTTTCTAGGGGTTATTCCTCTAACTATAGTTATAAATAACTATATTATAGCTACTCTTATTATAATAGAATAAGCTCTTTAGTAACTATAAATATAGCTCTATAGGATATTTCTTAATAGTTATAAGCCTAGCTCTAACTAGACCTCTAATTACTATTTTAAAATAAGCCTTTATTATTAAAAGTACTTATTAAAACTTCCTCTCTCTTATTCCTTCTTTCCTTTTTAATATATTCTATCCTCTATTATTCTAAACCCTCCATTTTTAAACAACTTTAATTATAATAACTTCTATTATTATTATATTAGTATTATATTATTTAATTATATATAGGGATTTCGCTACTTAGTATGTTATAATCTAAGCTAAAGCCTAAGCTACTACTAGAGTCTAAAAGTCTATTAACTTAGATAACCCTAAGGGACCTTTATAGTTTAATAAGACCTTATTAGAGATCTTAACTCTTAATATATATATTGCTACGTAAAACTAGGATATTAATACCTAGTATCTATAGGAGAAGAGCGCTTATAATTAAAATATCGCTCTATTTAACTAAGAGGCTCTTAAAGAGGCCTCTCCTAATACTATTTCTAGGATTACTCCTAAGTCTATTACTAGGATATAGATAAATAAACTATAGCCCCTTTAGCCTCTAACTACCCTAGTTATAATTAATAAGAATACTATAGGTATATAGGAATAATACCTAGAGTACTTTTATTCGCTCGCTAAATAAAAGTCTAAGTAAACCTATAAGGATTAAGAGTTTAAGTATATTAACTATCTAGTTATAAAGACTATTATTTATAATATTATTATATTTATATATATAGAATTTCTTACTAAAGGGGATATAACCCTTTATAGCTTTATAATTAATTTTAAATAATACTATACTCTAAGCGAGGCTAATACCCTTATTACTATTTAAGAAGAGTATACCTAAGTCCTAGAAAAAGCAAATAGGAGTATTAATCCTAACGCCTAGATTAAGGACTTTAGGGGTATCTACCTCTATACTATTTAGCTTAAGCTTCCTAAGGTAAGTAGTACCCTTGCTTTAAAAACTTTTCTTTAAGTAGTAAATTATTACTTTATACCTACTTAAGCTAATATAGAAATTATAAATATCTTTTAATAGGAGCGAGTAGGGATACTAGTCTCTAATATAAGCTAATATACTAATATATTTAAGGACTTCTTATATAAAGATATATTTTGCTTAAGATTATAAGGATAAAGCGCTAGGGTCTTTGCAATACTAGCTAGTTATATAGATAAACCTAACTTATTAAATATTCCTATAACTAGTAACTTATCTAGTAGTAAATAGTACTTATATAAGTTAAGCTATTAATAACTAGGTATTAATTATAACTACTTAGAAGCTATTCTAACTAGATAGTACTAGAAGGGCCCTTATATATTAATAATAAATATATAAGTAGCTTAGATCTATAACTAGTTAAATAGTAACCTATACTTTGCTAATTCTTATATTAAACTCGCTTATAAGGGCTTGCTATATGCTATACCCTATAAGGATAAGAACTATTAAAATAATAAGGGGGGTAATAAGGGTTTATCTAAGAAATCTAATATAACCCCGAGCTACCCTATTAATATAGTAGTAGTTGCTTTTTATATAGCTCTCTTAAATAAGGTTAGGGATAATATAGTTAACTTAGATAAGGAGCACCTAAGTGTTTTTATAACCCCTTACTTAGGACCCTATATATTATATAAGTCTATAGTCCTAGATAACTATAGAGGGATATACCTAGTGTTATAGCGCTAGGTCAGACCTACCTGAATTTCAGGTCACGTGACTTGCGGGTCACGTGATTACTAAGCGACTCTTTAGCCTTCCGGGGCTATACTAGCCTATAGTTAGACTTTTCCCTTCTTGAACATAGAATCTACTTAATATAATATAATTAAAGCGTACTAACCTTCGCCTATTTACTATTTATAGTACTATTCTATATTCTTCTATCTATTCTCTAGAGATAGAAATATAATATCTTAATTAACTATTATTACTCCTACTCTATTAATTAACTAATATAAGTATAATACCTAACTAAGCGCTAAGCTAACTAATCTATACCCTAACTAACCTAAATCTAATTAATTACCCCCCTCTACCTTATAATAATATACTAAATAAGACCTAACTAGCTAGTTATAGTTAGAAGGCTATAATAGCGCTTACGCTTAATACTAGAAGACTCCTTAAGCCTTATATTAAGGACCTTTAATACTACTATACTATACTACCTAATTATAATAATCCCCTATATAAGGACCTTAAGGTTTTAACCTAAATAAGCCTATATATAAGTAGCCTATTAAAGGCCTATTTATAGACCTTAATATAGAGAGACATAAGAGCCTAGACTAGAGCGCTATTACTAAATTATAAAAGTTCTCTAACCTCTTTATTATTAATTATAATTACTTAGATAAAAGCTAGAAGATTACCCTTACCCTTAATAATATAATATAGCTATTCTAGAATAACCCCGACTTAACCCTTACTTAGATTTAAGACTAGCTTATAAAGAGAGCTACTTAAGGTATTGAGTCTTAAGCCTTATATACTAGATATATTACTATAAGTAATAACCTTTATATATTATATAATACTACCCTCTACTTAGAATATAAGAATTAAGAGCTCTAGGAGCGTTTAAATAATACCTATACTACTAGTAATAACGCTAAGTAGTCTACTATACTTAAGTACTACTAAGAAGAGTATAATTAAGCTTAATATAATACTACTACTATTACTAAGGAGTAGGATAAGGTAAGGGATACTAATAAAGCCTCTTTAGCGCTTTAATTATAATATAACTACTATACCTCTCCCTATAAACCCCCCCTCTAGTAACTATAGTACTATACTTTAGGTAATCCTTAACTAAATAATATACCTTAAGGGTTAAATCTATTCTAGCTCGCCCTTATTAATTATTAGTAGTAATAGCACCTAGGCTACTAAGATACCTAAAGTCCCTATCTTTATAAGTACTAAGAGTACTAACTCTAAGTACCTAAAGTTTAATACCTAGCTCTTTTATATTAAAATATACCTTAATAATAAGGAGTATTAGGGCCTCTAGCCACTACATAGTGATTTTACCTGCTTAAGTGCAATAGACCTTCTAACTCCGCGCCTCCTAATAATATATAGCCTTTAGTCACGTGATCCTTTCCTAACTATAGCTGCACTTATATATACCCTACTAGATAGCCTCACGATCTTTAACTTTATATTAATAATAACGTGGTTTTTAATTATTTAATAGACTATAAAACTTTTAACTTTTCCTCTCGCGCACTACCCGCGCTACTAATACCGCCTCTATTACTACTTTATCTACTAGTCCTCTTATTCGATCGGGTTAGCTAACGCCTTTATAATAGCTATACTATTATTAGTAACGCTCTCTCTATATTAAAGTACTTAATATAAGCTATACTTACCGACGTTCCCCTAAGGGGCCTAGGCTACCTCTACCTTAATAATATAGAGGACCTGCTTAAAGAAGGGCTACTCTATAGGGTATATAATAACCCGCCTAGCTTCTACTACTAAGTCTATTTACTTAGCTATAATATAATAGCGAGTATTCCCTCTAGGGGTATTAATAAGAGCCCTCTTAAGGGCTATATTAATAATATACTCTCTATATATAATAGAGTAGTTAAAAAAGGAGTAGGTTTTATTAATTATATTAATACTAAACTCTCTAGTAAGCTCTTACGTATTATTAATATTAAAGGGTATACCTCGTATAAGCTTAGCGTTTTTATATATAAGGTCTAGTGCTAATATAGTTAAGGGATAAGGATAAGGAAGAGGGAGAGGTATAAGGCCTTGCTCGCAGAGCTTCTTATACTTCTAGCTATAAGAACCTCTTAGGAAAGACCTCTTTAGTTAAGGAGTTACCTCTTATATAATAGCGTTTATAGCACCTTTAGTACCTTATTAGAAGGTTAACCTTTTAGGTTAAGGAGTTATCTTATATAGTAGCTTTTATAGCACCTTTAGTACCTTACTAGAAGTTTAACCTTTTAGGTTAAGGAGGTATCTTATATAATAGCTTTTATAGCACCTTGCTAGAAGGTTTAGCGAGGGCGTTACTATAAGAGGCTTAGTAGCCCGTTTAGCTCTAATATAATTAGCCCTAGTATAGCGCGCGTCTAACTTTATATATAGTAATATTTAGAGGGTTTGCTTATAAGTAGTAGGAATATATAGGGTTCCTATATTATTTTCCTTAACTAGTAGAGGGTATAGGTTAAAATACTTATATAATATTTCCTAAATTATGCTTGCGAACTAGGTGAGTTTGTTATAGTCTTTTTGCGAAGGGGCTGCGGCGTAATTCCGAACTTAATAAGGAGTATTAGAATAAGTCCTAATACTTTAAGTATATACTCTCGCGCTTTAGAGGAACTACTTATAATATCTTATCCCCTCTCCTCTTAGGGGACCTACTTTAAATTATTATAGTAAAATAGCTTATTAAAAAGCTAAAGGGTATCTTTATTAACCTAGTTTAGTATAATAAGGTTTAAATAAAGCTTAATACCCTTACTATCTTATTTAAAGATATCTAGGTTAAATAAGCTACCTTTATTAAGCTTATTTATAAGGCTAAACTCCTAGAGTCTTAGTAGCGCTAGAAGTTCTATAAGAAGCTACCTATACCCCTCTAGAACTAGTGCTCTATTCATTAAATATATAGCGCCCTTAACTTCTAGGACTATACTACTTAGGTTTATATTATAGCGCCTTTAGATACCTACTTAGCTAGCTAAACTGATATATAAGGCCCTACCTTAGTAGTCCGCGCTAAACCTTCTAGCGGAGGAAACCCTTATACCTAAGCCTATACTAACTAGGGTTATATCCCTAAGGCCTTATATAAGAAGCTCTATAACCAGGGCGCTTATTTTACTTATAGTAATACTAGCTATACTTTATAAGATCACCCCTACAAGAAGGCTAGAGCTACTATAAGTATTACTAAGCTTATTAAAGCTACTAGTAGTAACCTAGAGCTAGTAGAAAACTAGAGCCCTTAGCGAAAGTAAACTCCCTACTAGGGGAGACCTAAAGAGAATAGTAATTAGTAATAATATCTATTAACTTATAATAACTAATTAGTAGTAAACTACTAGAGAAAGAGTTAGTTCTAGTTTATAATAAATATAGTATTTATCTTAAGGCCCTTCTTAATACTAGAGTAAATAGCTACGCTTTTATAAATACCTATATAACCCCCTTACGAAGGGATTTTTACTATACTAAATATAATAAGTTATAATACCCTATCCTAGCTACTAGGTTTAATAGTAAGCTATTAGATATTATAACTAAGGTATAGATAACTTATATATAAGTAGACTGCTAAGAGTTAATATAAATACCCCTCCTCTAACTTAATATAGGGAGATATAACCTTATCCTTAGCTAAGTATAATTTAATTACTATAATATTAGTATAGATATATACTATTAGCGCTTATACTAGCTAAGTAATACCCCTATAGCTCGGGACCTCCTCTAAATAATTATATAAGATACTAAGGACCTCTTTTAACCTATCAAAGTTAATATTAAGTATTAGCTTAATATAGAATGCTATTAAGCTATATTTAAAGCTAAGGAATAGCTCTATAACGCCTAAAAAGCTATAGGAAGTAAGATAAAAACCCCTATAAGGATCCTATAACGAAGCGGTACGCCTAAGGACTTAGGATATAATAATAACTTATAGAAGATAAATATAGTATTAAAAGGAGCGCTAACTACTAACTAGGCCTAGCTTATGCTATTAAGTTCGGAATTACGCCGCAGCCCCTTCGCAAAAAGACTATAACAAATTCACCTAGTTTATAAGTATAATTTAGGAAACACTATATAGGAATTTTAACTTATACCCTCTACTAGTTAAGGAAAATAATATAGGAACCCTATATATTCCTACTACTTATAAGTAAACCCTCGTATAAAGTCGGATATACGCCGCACCGGGGCTAATTATATTAGAGCCGAACGGGCTACTAAGGCTCTCGTGGCCTAGAAACGCCCTTGCTAAACCTTCTAGTAAGGTGCTGCGAAAGCTACTATATGAGATGACTTCTCAACCCAAAAGGTCGACCTTCCAGCAAGGTGCTGAAGGTAAACGCTACTATATAATAGCTTAGGCTATATTAGAAGCCTAAACCCCTTAGCCTCGAGGCTTAGTAAGCAAGGAAAGACCTTAATATAGCGCTTATTAGCGCTATAAGGTTTAAAAGGAACCTAAGGCGTACTAATATTAAATTACGCTCTATATTACTATATAAGCTTAACCCAATAATTATTAATAAGTAAGAGGAAGAAGAAAAAAATATAAGCCTACTAGAGGTTAATAAGGCTAAAAGTTAATACCTAATTAATAAGAAGCTCTTATTATACCTCTAGGATTAGAAAGATTACTTTAGTAAGACTACTAGTAATATACTACCTCCTTACTACTCTTATAACTACTAAATTAAACTAGAGCTAGGTATACAGGAGTAGCTAACCTTCTACTTATTATATAAGTAGTTATTACTAGAACTCGAGGCTACTTAATAATACCTCCTTAAGAACCTAAAGAAAGGCTTTATAGCGCTAGGTAATACCCTATTTATATCCCTAATATTATTTATTTAAAAAGCTAATAGCTACTTAAGGTTTTATATTAACTTCTAGAAGCTAAATAGGTTTATTAAGAAGGACTAGTACTTATTACCCCTAATTAATAAGATATTAAGCTAAATTAGCTAAGCTAAAGTATTTATAAAGATCGATATCCGCTAGGTATTCTACTAAATTTATATCTACTCTAACTTAGAGGACTTAATAATATTCTATACCGACTATAGCTTCTATAAGTATAAGGTTCTGCCCTTTAGGCTCTATAATAGCCTAGCGATATACTAATAGTATATAAATAACACGCTTATAAAATACCTAGATAACCTCTATATAGTATATATAGATAATATCCTAGTTTACTTAGAAGACCCTATCTAGTATAAGGAGTATATTAAGAAGGTCCTTAACTAGCTATGCTAAGCAGGGCTTTAGGCTAATATTAAGAAGTATAAATTTAGTATAACTATAACGCGCTACCTTAGGTTTATTATTATAACTAAAGGGATTAGCCCTAACCCTAAGAAGGTCTCTATAATAAAAGACTAGTAGCTACTAATTATAATGCGAGGCGTTTAGTTCTTCCTAGGGTTCTATAACTTTTATTATTAATTCGTTATAAATTATAGAAAGATCGCTTAACTACTTACTAAGCTTATAGCTAAAGACGCCTATTTTAACTTTAATAATAACTATATAGTAGTATTTATAATACTAAAGGAGGCCCTAACGTTAGCCCCTATCCTATGCTACTAGAAGCCTAAACTACTAACCTAAGTTAGGATAGATACCTCTAAATCTATTTATACTACTACCCTCCTCTAGTAATAACCTAATAATAGTCTATAGCACCCTATAGCTTATTTCTTAAAGACTATATTACTAATAGAGATAAACTACCCTATCTATAACTATAAGATAATAATAATTATCCTAGCGCTAGAAGAATAGAGGGCTAAACTCTCTATAATTACCTAGTATTTTAAGATTATTATAAACTACTAACTACTACTCTACTTTATAACTAAGTAGCTTCTAAATATTTACTAAGCCTATTAGTTAGGTATCTTAGCTAGTTTTAACTTCTATATCTAGTACTACCTAGGGTATAAAAATATACTAACTAACGCCCTCTTATAGAAGAATAAGGACCTTTAAACCTAATAAGCTATTTATAAATTAGACCGCACCTAGGTATTACTACTACCTACCTACTTATCCCTAGAAGTTATAAGCAAACTACGCTAGCTACTAAAAGCTACCCTAAGTAGTCCTATAGCTACTATTAATACCCTAGAGCTAGAGGATAAGCTATAAGGCTACCCCCTAGTTAAATAGATCCTATATTTAAACTATAAACTAGATATACTATTGCTTAAGGCGCTAAAGATACTTACTATTATAGAAAAGGAGCGCTAGAAGATAAGAGATAGACTCCTAATAATAAATAGGAAGCTTATAATATTAAAAAAAGAGGACCTGTATATAAAGTTAATTTATAAAGCCTATATTTAGAAGCTTATAGTATACCTAGGTTAATATAAGACTATTAAACTCCTAAAGAAGTACTACTACTAGCCCCGCCTAACTACTAATATTAAGTAGTATATTTATAATTACTATATTTATTACTAGGCTTAGAAGTTAAAAGATAAGCCTCTAGGCGAGTTAAAGCCCTTAATTATACTAGATTACCCCTAGGAGTATATTATAATAGATTATATATTCTACCTACCTAACCGCTATAGGTATAATAATATATTTATAATAATATACTACCTATTAAAGAAGATAGTTTCCCTCCCTTGTTATAAGATTATTATAATATAGGACCTCGCCTAACTATACTATACTTATATCTTCTAGTATATAAGCTTCCCTGCTATAATTATATCTAATAGAAGCCCCTAGTTTACTTTCAACGTTTAGAACGAGCTCTATAAGATATATAATATAATTATATAGTTAAGTATAGCAAGTTATATAAAGACTAATAAATAGATAGAAATCCTTAACTAGTACTTAACTTAATACTTATACCTATAGATAAACTAGTTCTAGGATAACTAGAGCGAAATACTCCTTATTATAGATTTTACCTAAGTAGTATTACTAAATAAAACTATAGGGCTTATGCTATTTAAGATAGAATAAGAATACCTATTATAGATAAGCTTTAACTAAGACTAATATATATAAAGGTTCTTAACTATAAAGGAGAAGATTAACTAAAACAATACCTAGTAGCTTATATAAGACCTCTATAGCGCCTAGGATATTACTAAAGGAAATATAGCTATAGCTTAATAATACTATACCTAAGCTACTAACTACTATTACCAGCCTAATAAATTAGCTATAAGGGACTCTATCTATATATTAATAGAACGATAGCGCTAAGAAAACTCTTTAAAGCTATTGATACTATAGGATAGCTTATAGCTAATTAAAGCTACTAGCCCTAGGGGGACTTAGGTACTTAACCTACTAAAGGAATATAACTATTACCTAGTATTCTACCCTAGTAAGCTTTAGAAGGCTACTAGGGACCCTCTACTAGGTTAATTTAAGACCCCCCCTCCTATTATTAAGTTTAATAATAAGCTAGAATATAAAGTTATATATATAACTACTAGCTAGTTATACTAGGGATAGCTATAGTATTATACTAACTAGAGGGGCTATAACTATAATCCTACTTAGTATAATACTAAGAGTTTTAAGCACGCCCTAGTAGCGCTATAGGACTTCTATACTACTAACCCGACTACTATAGGACTACTAAAGCACTTTTTAGCTTAGCTTCTAGCTACTACTTAAGATAAAGACCCCGCTACTATAAATAATAATAACGCCTTAGTATAGGTATAAGAATAGAAAGGAGGGAATACTATTTAGGAAATTAGTTATATTATAATAGCTAATTACTATGGATAGTAATACTAGTAAAGGTGGAGGGGGAATATCATAGCACTAGGTTAGACCTACCTAAATTTCAGGTTATATAACTTATAGGTTATATAATTACTAAGCGACTCTTTAGCCTTCTAGGGCTACGCTAGCCCATAGTTAGACTTTTCCCTTCTTTAACGCAGAATCCACTTAATACAGCGTAATCGAAGCGTGCTAACCTTCGCCCATTTGCTATTCGTGACACCTAGTAAATAATAAGTCCCTCCTTATCCCCTCCTTAATTAGGTATTATAATAGAGAAAGGGTTAATTCTAGAATAGCCTTATACCTAATTATTATAAAAGGTATATATATTACTAAGAATACTCTTAATAGCCTAAAAGGTATAAATATAGAGGATCTTATACTTTATAATATAGGATATATAGAGAACCTTTATATTAATATCATCTTTAAAGCGCTACTTAAGAAGATAGGTATCCAGTATTTAGGGTATAACTATATACTTTGCTTTAGAACCTATAAGAATAGCTTTATAGTTAAGAGACTTATTAGGAAGGTAAACCTCGCCTTCCTAAAATATAAGCCTCGTTCCTTATACTCTATTCCTAAGTAGATCCCCTAAAGTATTAATATTATTATTAATAATATAAACTATATACTTATAATATATAAATATACCTCTTTTATAATACTACTAGATAGGAGCAACGATATAATACTTTAGCATCTCTAAAGCAGCTACCTTAGTCTTAAAGCTCTCAAGTAGCTAGTATATACTACTTAGAGGGTAAGGATTAAGGGCCTAACGCGCCTATAGTATTAATACTACGTAGCTATATATACTAAATAGGTAATTTTAAGACGAATGTTAGAAGATAAAGTAATACGCCCTTACTATAGAATTATATAGGATCTATTTAACTACCCTAAAGGCTTTAACTAGAGCTAGTAGCTCCTTATTATTAAGGATAAATATACCAGTTAGCTCTTTACCTTTCTACGCGTTAATAGGACCTATAATAATATTATACTCGCTCTATATACCTTTAGGTAATAAGTATTTTAATAGAAAGGACTTTCTATTTATAAAATTAGATAAGATATTAAGAGATGAGTAATTTTACTTATAAGATATATAAGATATAAGGATTAGACCTATATAGAAGGAATAGAGGTTATAATAACCCCTCTATATATAAAGGAACTAAACAGTAGAAGGGAATAAGCTAGTTAGGAAGTTATTACTCGAATAATTAAGATACTTACTATAACTAGCTTATTTATAGAACTATAGGCTAAGATAGTACTAACTATAACGATACTTTATAATATAAGCCTACTTAAATACTATAACTAGTATTTACTACTATAGATTAAAGAGGAGTAGTTCTGCTAGTACTTTTGCTAGTAGTAGCCTAATAATAGAGTAGCTCTAACCCGCGACCTTCGCCCTTACTAGGGATATATATATACCTATAGCTACTATATATACCCCCTTAAGAGGGAATAAGAGAGAGGAATTAATAAGAGAGACTTTAAGGTAGTACTATAGGGA
>JAVHLU010003358.1:0-11736 GCA_036785755.1 Colletotrichum ledebouriae
GCACGGACCACATAGTGATCCGAGCGCGATTTCTGCTTAATAAGCTACTGCTTTGCAGTTACGTTTTAGAATATCTTACCCCTCACTTCGTGAGGGCAGGATTTGTAACTTAGAAATAACAATAACATTAACAACAACATCATTAACAATATCATCAATAATACTATCAATTAATTCTAGGAAAAATACCTCCTTATGCTTAAATTTATTAGCTTTCATCACTATATTACTCAGCCTATTAATATCTATTATTCAGGCTGTTTTACCGCCCCTTTTGCTACCTATATACCTATTCTTACATTAACTAATAATAAAGGCTTAAATACTAATATAAATAGCCCGGTTAACGCGTTTAATATCTTTAACTACCTAGTTACCCTTTAGCTTATATAATAAAGGGGACTAGTTATAAGTAAGTAGAAGAGGAAGTATATATTTTATTAAATAAGGGCGACTTTAACTATATCTAGTATATTAAGGCTAGCGAGGATTTAGACTTATATAAAGAAGACTTAGTTATTAGTATTAATAACGAGGATAACTAAGAGTAATAAGAAGACGATCCTAAGTATATTAACCTAGTTACTTAACCTGCTTATTACTACAAATACCCTCTAGGTTATATCTATAGATATAAGGATAAGTACCCTATTTTTAATATTAACTTATTCTAAAATTCGCTCCTTAAGGATCCTAGAATCTACTCTTATAAAACCTACCTTTATAATACTAAGCTATATACTAACTTCGAGAGTATCTTCTTATATTAGACCCTTCTATCCCCTTAGCTTAATATAACGCTTATTAATCCTATTAAGCCGGAGTAATATATAGTTATACGTTTATACCGCTATATATACGCTAAGATTATTATCTAGGGCTATTATAACGGACTACTAATCGTAGTTTATATTAATACTAGCGTAAACCGCTTAGTTATAAGTAAAGCTTACTTATAATAGTTCTATACCCTCTTAAGAGAACCTAAGGTATTTAAGCTCTAAGGTATAGGAAGCCTTAAGACTATTACTTAGATAACCTTTATAATTCTTATATAAGGATAATAACCTAATAGCTAAATAATAACTACTAAGCTCTATATAAGTATATAGCTTATCCTATATTTAAATACTAGTTTACTTATAAGGTAAGACTTTAATATACTATAAGAGTATAGCTATAGGCCTAAACTAGGAAAGGCTAGAATGCTAGAACGTAGGTATATATAGTTATATTAAACTATTACTTAACCTTCTAAGTCTCTAGCTTGCAGAGTTTTCTTAAGAGGATATATATTTACTACTAATTTGCTAATATTTTACTAATAATATTAGCTCTATATCCTATACCCGCTATTATTCCTTATAATTACCCCCCCCCTCTAAAGCCTTAGTCCCTAAGGCGTACTAGTAGGGTAATATAGCTCTATATTATTATAGATATTATTACTAACTATAGGGTAGCCTCTCTACGCCTTTATTATATTATTTACTCTCGCCCTCTACGCTAGATCTAGGTAGTTATAGCAAATAACGTATTTTCGTTTTCCTAGCGCGTTATAAGTATTCTTAAATTTTAATTATTACTATTATTTTTTAATTAGTTACTAATAGTTATATAACTATTTAGTAATATATAACTAGTAATTATTTTACCTTATTACCTAGTAACTTAAAATATAAAAGGGCGTCCTCTTCTTAAGGTCTCTAACTTAGTTAGAATTTCTCCTCTTTATAATCTTTTTTAATCTAGCTACCTCTCCTATTTTAACGCCTATTTTATAAGCTTTTATTATAATTATTAAGTTCTTTCCCTTCTCTCTTCTAATCTTACTTATATCCCTCTCTAGTATCTTACTAATAGCTCTCTATAATATCTTATATTATATATATAGGTATAGTTCTTATAAAATACCTCTATAATCCCGAGATCCTTTCTAGCGATCTTACTAGTAATACTAATAGTAGCTATCCTTACCTTAGCTATTTTTATAAAATATATTAGGATATCGTCTACCTTTACTATATATATAATAAGTATATATAGAAGTATATCTATTATAACTTTAATAAGAAGAAATACGCTACTATAAATCTCTACTAATTTACTAATAGGTTACTATATATTAATATTTTCTAAGTCCCTTAGCAGCTTTAAGGCGTAGCTTAGATAACTTAGAATATACTCTACTAGATCTAGATCTAGGAGCGCGATAGTATCCTAACCCCTCTTTATTATTATTATATTCTAGCTACGCTTAGTAACTATTTAGTAGTATAGAAATATATTACTAAGCTTATTTATAATCTTATTACTAGTAGTAATAGCTATAATATAGAGTAGCTTTAGCTCTAGGAGCTTGCCTCTATTTATAAGTACCTCGCGCTTAATATCCTAGTCTATATAGGCTATTACTTACTATTCCCTTACTAATTATATCCTACTAATTACTAGGTTTTAGGTTAGTACCCTTTATAATAGTATTAATATTCTTTAGCGCTTAAACGCTACCTAGCTAGCATATATTTATAATAATAATCCTATTAACTACCTCTATAATAAGTTTAACTACTTACTTAATAACCCTTTAATAAAGCTAATCCCTAAGCGCGCTTATAAGTATAATATTACCCTTTTCCCTAGGTTTTATAAGGAGCTTTAGGAAAATCTCGCTAAGTATACTACTAATAATATCCCCTCTTATTTTATTATTATTACTAGTACTCGCCCTATCTCTTATACCTCCTATCTTAATACCCCTACTAAGTATAGCTAAAGTAATAGCGAAGAGTTAGCGAAGAAGACTAAGAGAGCTAAGGTTATTATTACTATCTCTAATAGTAATAGTTCTAGCGGTAAGTTAGGTAGTAGCACTAGTAATAAGTCGGCTAGTAGCACTAGTAGCGAGTTAGCTAGTAGTTAGCCTATAGGTAGCGATAGTAGGGATATTAATAGCGCTAGTTTAGCGACTAGTCGCTATAGTAGTTATAGTAGTACTACTTATAGTTATAGTAGTTATAGTAGTTACCCCCGTGGCTATCCTAAGAAGTTAATAACTAATTAGATAGTTAGCTCTTTTCCCCTTTTATAGGATAATACCCTTTTTTACTATAGCTTTAGTAATAATCCGCTACTTAATTTAATTAATATTTTACTTCTAAACTAAGTTCTATTTCGTAGTCTTATAGTCTATAATTACTAACCTATTATAGTAGTTTTAGTAGCTAGTTATCCTACTTCTTATAAGCCTTCTTATATTATCTATTAAACTTATAAATAGCCTCGTACGCATTCGCTAAGTTCTCTATAGGTTTATATATATTATATTCTATAAGCTAACCTACCTATTTAACTAAGTATTATATATTATTACTAATACCTTGCTATATAATAATCTCTTTAACCTCTTATTCCTCTAGCTTATCCTTAAGCTCTAGGTATATAAGTAAGCCTTTGCTACTTACTTAGCGATTATCCTATAATTCTAGTAAGGTAACTAAGAATATATTATATATCCTTTAGTACTATAGTAGTAAATAAACTCTATAAGCTTATATACTAATTAGTTCTATAATAGCTACCTATATAAACCTAAGCGCTAGTTTTTTATTCTTAAACTAGAAGTTCTTTATTAATAGCCTAACGACTTATCCCTAATAGTAGGTCTATTCCTTATACCTCGCGTTATAATACTTAGCTT
Organism: Colletotrichum ledebouriae; assembly: GCA_036785755.1. NCBI lineage: Eukaryota > Fungi > Ascomycota > Sordariomycetes > Glomerellales > Glomerellaceae > Colletotrichum > Colletotrichum ledebouriae. The sequence continues at coordinate 3,701 of JAVHLU010003358.1, forward strand.
ATACCTTAGTAGCTTTCTACTACTATTCCTAGGCCCTCTTATAAAGCCTCGAGATATATTTAATTCGCTCCCTTACGCCCTATACTATAACCCTATTTATAGGGGTTATATATTCTATATAATATAGGTAGTAGCTATATAGGGCCTCTATTAGTAAGTAGCTAGTAGTACTATAGCGACTATTATTATATATAAACTTAGCCTCGGGTAACTAGATAGCCTATTCTTATAGCAAGTCGCTAGTATATACTTATAGGTATTTTTCTAATATCTAGTGCGTCCTTTTAGATAACGTATTAATCTAGGGGTAATATATAGTAGAGAGGTAGCGCTTAATAGCCCTCTCTCTTATAAATTCCTCCTAAAACTAGCTAATAAGGAGCTTATCTTAGTTACTAATAATACCCTCTAGGGTACTAAAATAGCACTCTACCTATTTATAGATAATCCGCGCTAACTTAGTAGCTATTAGCTACTTTATCGTTAGGATAAATATAGCGAACTTAGTTATCTAGTATATAATAATAAGAACTATATTATACTCCCCGCCTTTATACTAATAGCTTAGTAGTAGTCTAGTAATAAAGTCTATACTAATTTCCTAAAACGGGTACGCTAGTAGGAGTAATAGGTATAACTTTCTATAGGGCTTATACCTCAGAACCTAGATCCCTTAATATATATAATACCCTATAACGTAATTATATATATCTATAGCTAAGTTTAGCTAGTAGAACTTCCTTAAGATTAACTTAGTAGTCTTATTTACCCCTATATAACCTACCCTGCGGTTATTATAGTATTAGCAAAGGATTTTAAGTCTTAGGGACCTCTCCTAGGGTATCTCTAACCTTCCCTTATAGAATAAGGTCCTATAGCTATTAATTATATAGCCCCTATAATTACTAGCTAGTCTATATACCCTCTCTAATTAGGTCTAGTAGTATAAGTTATTAGCTTATAGTCTATAGATAAGACTTTCTATTACTTTAGAGGGTTACTAATTATATACTATTTTACTTATTATAAGCTCCCTTATAACTTAGCGTAGGATATACTACTATACTATAGTAACCCTAGCTCCGAGTAAGTCCTCTAGGTTAGTAACCTCTTACTAAGCGTTCTCTATATCTTCCCTTGCTTTTTAGTATTAGGTTATTATAGCTATTATAGTTATAATAATATTATTATACTATAGAGCGCTATACTAACTAGAGACTAAGGCGTCTCTACCCCTAGAGCTATCTATCTAGAAGGGGCGTCGTTTTATACTAGCCCTTATAATATTAATAAATACTCTTAAGGTCTCTATATTACTTTATAAAGTAGTAATACTTATCTAGAGGTCTACTAGTAAGTTATTAATAAACCCTAGCTTCCTCGCTAAGGTTAGGAGTATATTATTATATTTTACTTCCCCCTCTATATAGTCTAGCCTCCTAGATAGCCTATTTACTAGGTTTATAACCCCTAACTTATACTCTAGGTTAAAGTTAAATACTAAGAGTTTATATACCTATCTAGCGAGCTTTCCCTAAAGGTCCTATACTAATATACTAATAACTCCCTTTAGTACCTAGTAATCTATTAGGATTATAAACTTTTTTAATATACCCTAAAGGTAATAAGCCTAGTAGTCTAGGCTTTTAACTATAGTAAGAAGCTCCTATTAGCCTACTCCCTAATACTACTTAGTATTACTAAGCTTTTATAAATAGTAAGTAACTAGTTACTACTAGCTATTAATATATTATAATAAGATACTAAATATAGCTTTTATAGAAGCGTCCGTTTTAACCCTTATTTTATAGGTTAGGTCCTAATATTAGAGAATAATTACTAAGTAGAACGTAGCTTAGAGCTATTTAAAGGCCTATTAGGCCTCTTCTAGCTAGTAAAATTCGCTTCCCTTCTTATTATTCTTACTACCCTTTAGTAGGGATATTATAGGGGCTATAATACCTAAATACCTTATAATAAACTTATAATAGAAGATATAGAATCTTAGGAAGACTTAGATCTCCCTATAGGTCTTAGGCAGCTTCTATTTAGTAATAGCTCGGACGCGGGTTTAGTTTATTAATATACCTTTAGGTATAATAATATACCCTAGGAACTCTACTTATTATTAGTAGAACCTATACTTACTAAGCTTAGTATATAGTACTTATTAGTAAGGCTTATAGAGTACTTAGCAAAGGTCCTTTATATACTACTCTCTTATCTTAGAGTAAACTATAATATTATCTATATAAGTAATATAATAAGTATCTAGTACCTTAGCGAGCGCTTAGTAAATATATACCTAGAACGTCGCTAGGGCGTTTATAAGTCTAAGTAATATAATAATATATTTAAAATACTTATAATAAGTCCTAAAAGCTATCTTTTAGTAGTCTTCTAGCTTAATATAGATATAATAGTATATATCTTAAAGGTCGATCTTTAAGATCTATTTTACTCCCTAAAGCTTATCTAATAGCTTACTAATAAGGGGAAGTAGATATTAGTTCTTTAGTATTACTTTATTAAAGCCTTAATAATCTATATAAAAGCATAAGGATCTATCCTTCTTAGATATAAAGAGAATAGGGGCGCTTACCTCGCTTATTAAGGGTTAAATCCGCCCTATTACTTAGTTATTAGTAGTATATTAGTAGAGCTCCTCTAGCTAGTACTTATTTAATAGGTAGATAGGCTTATATAGAGGTTTCTTCCCTTTAACTAAGTTAATAATATATTCCGCGCCCTCTAGGGCTAGGTATTCCTTTACTAACTACTTATTAAATATCGCTTATTTACTAAGTAGCTCTAGTAATAATTCTACTTTACCTTCTAAAGTATCCTCTTTACCTAGGGCCTCTATTAATAGCTTATAGGGGGTAATATTCCCTAAAATATATATAATATAAGCCTTCTAGCTATTCTTAATAACCTCTTATATAAATACTAATAGCTTAGTAATATTAAGGCGCTTATATCCCTAGGTATTTATCTAGGTATTAATTATAATACCCTCCCTTCTTATAGAGTATTATAATAGGAGGAGGTCCCTTACTCCTTTAGAGCGGGGAGCCCTAGCGAAGAGTTATTATATCTTCCTTAGTTATCCCCTTAAGTTAATAAGGAAGAAAGTTAATTAGTATATATTCTAGCTTATTATAGAGGACCTATTAAACCCCTCTAATATAGGAGCGGGTATTACTATAGGTTATAGTTATAAGGACTTTACTAGTTAACTACTAATAATATTAACTTAGAAATAGGAATCTATATCTATTATTACTTCTTATTTAGTAATATTCTAGAGAACGATTACCTATCCTTTTATAATATCTCCCCTTAGGAAGGCGTCTAGTTTTACTATAGGTATAGGGGTTACTAATATAATCCCCTAGCTTATTTATTTTCTAATAGGTTAAGTTCTTTAACCTCCCTTATAGATTAGATTATATTAACCCTCGCTTTCTTAATAAATACTTAGTATCTTACTAGTATTTTATTCGCGCTTTATTATTTATCTAGGTAATCTACCCTCCTATACCCTTTCTTCTTATAGCTAAAGTATATTAAAGCGTTAGATATTATAGGTTATATATTAGGGTTAAATATAAGCTAGCCCTTATTAGATCCCTATAACGTACTACTAACTAGTTAGTAAGGTATTAGGCTTTAGGTACCTTGCGTAGTTCTATAGCTAGAGCTCTACTAGCCCCCCCTTTAGCTTACCCTCGCTATAGGGGGGACCCTTAGCGCGTGCTCTTTACTTATATATTACTTCTTACTTTTACTCTTTAGGGTCTTACTACCCTATTAGTAATATATCTCCTATAGGCGTTCTACTTCTATAGCTATATCCCTTAGTCTTTATATTTTAACTTTCTATTATTTAAGCTCCCTATATAAAAAAGGGGCTAGTTAGAAGTATAGTATATAGGCCTTAGCCTTACTATCTTTTATACTAATTATACCTAAGTTTTAATATATTACTAACTATTTAGTAAAGAACTATATTAATAACTATATCTCCTTTTACTTTATTATATCTAGCTTTTTATAGTACCTCTACTCTTAAAGCTCTAGGTTAATATATTATTAGCAAATAAATACTATAAGGTTAGCCTAAGCTAAGTCTCCTTCTAGCCTAGCCTTATAGTATTATTACTAGGTTTATATGGATAAGCTTATCTTCGTGAGCGCTTATTAGACTTATTACTCTAGTATATTACTAGCGCGTAGTTAGTATCTATTTTTAACTACTTAGATCTAGTTACTAACCTAGTCTATAGTAAAGTCCTTACTTATAGTATAGTAGTTATATATAAGGGGTTTCTTATATTCTCTCTATAGGTACCTCGTCGCTAGGTAGTTAGTAAGTTCCTATAATAGGGTAGTAGTTTATTCCTTATACTACTACTATTATAGATATATCTGCTCTATAAGACTCTCCTACTATCTCTATAGTAGTCCTATTACTTAGGTAAGGATACTTAAGACACTAGCTTCTTAGGGGGTCTTAAGCGGGGTATCCTATTAGCTACTACTTACTATTTATTTACTAAGCGAGGGTAGGTCTATTTACTCTAGCGCTATCTAGGACTAGGCCCGCCCTCTTAGGATTATCTCTCTTATTCTATTATTACTAGGGTTATTTATCCCCCTAGCATAGTATCTACGCTATATTCCTTATATCTTAGGGCTTAGCGAGCAACTTATATTATATTAGCTAAGACCTTATTAGTTATATTCTATATACCTAGCTTAGAGTTTATTATAGTTAAACTCCGTTACTAATTTATTAGTATATTATTACTAGTTCGTTTTAGATATTCTAACTAGCGCTAGTTTCTCGAATTAAAGTAGAAGTAATAGAGTTATAAGAGTATAGCTATAAGCCTAAACTAGGAAAAGCTAGAATACTAGAACGTAGGTATATATAGTTATATTAAACTATTACTTAACCTTCTAAGTCTCTAGCTTATAGAGTTTTTCTTAAGAGGATATATTAAGCTCGGAATTACGCCGCAGCCCCTTCGCAAAAAGACTATAACAAATTCACCTAGTTCGCAGGTATAATTCGGGAAATACTATATAGGTATTTAACCTATACCCTCTACTAGTTAAGGAAAATAATATAGGAACCCTATATATTCTTACTACTCGCAAGTAAACCCTCGCATAAAGTCGGACGCGTGCTATACTAGGGCTAATTATATTAGAGCTAAACAGGCTACTAAGGCTCTTATAGCAACGCCCTCGCTAAACCTTCTAGCAAGGTGCTATAAAAGCTACTATATAAGATAACTCCTTAACCTAAAAGGTTAACCTTCTAGTAAGGTACTAAAAGTACTATAAACGCTACTATATAAGAGGTAACTCCTTAACTAGAGAGGTCTTTCCTAAGAGGTTCTTATAGCTAGAAGCATAAGAAGCTCTATTATTATAAGCAGGGCCTTATACCTCTCCCTTATCCTTATCCTTATCTAACCTATAATAAATCCTTAACTATATTAGCACTAGACCTTATATATAAATACGCTAAGCCCGAGCGAGGCACGCCTTTTAATATAAATAATATAGAGGGAATTACTAGAGAGTTTAGCCTCGATATAATTAATAAAACCTACTCCTTTATTAACTACTCTGCTATATATAGAGAGTATATTATTAATATAGCCCTTAAGAGGGCTTACTTTAATACCCTTATAGGGGACTCTATAAGGCGTAATAGTATTAGAGCTAAGTAAGTAAACTTAGTAGTAGAAGTTTAGCGGGTTATTATATACCTTATAAAGTAGCCCTTCTTTAAGCAGGTCCTCTATATTACTAAGGTAGAGGTAGCCTAGGCAGCCTAGGCAAACGTCAGTAAGTACGGCTTATGCTAACTGCTTTAATATAGAGAGAGCGTTGCTAACGATAGTATAGCTGCTAGCGGACGAAGCGGTAATAGAAGCGGTATTTAATAGCGGCGCGGGTAGTGCGCGAGAGGAAAAGTTAATAGTTTTATAGTTTAAATAATTAAAAACTACGTTATTATTAATATAAAGTTAAAGATCGTGAGGCTATAGGTATATATAAGTGCGGCTATAGTTAGGAGAGGTAGTTAGCAAGATCACGTGACCGAAGGCTATGTATTGTTAGGAGGCGCGGAGTTAGAAGGTCTGTTGCACTTAAGCAGGTAAAATCACTATGCAGTGGCCAGAGGCCTTAAGAGGATATATATTTACTACTAATTCGCTAATATTTTACTAATAGCGTTAGCTCTATATCCTGCACCCGCTATTGTTCCTTATAGTTATACTACTAAAGTATAGAGATAGTAATCCTTCTTAAATTAGAGTTCTAACTTATTTAATATACTAGAGGCTATATATAAATCTATCCGTCTATTAAACTAAATTAACTATATAAGTATTAATTAATAGGAGCTTTTAGAGTTATTAAGGGGCTCCTATCTTATAATACTACGTATTAAGGTCCTATATAGCCTTAATAAAGCGCTAATTACTATTCTAGTCCTATATAGAGTTATAATAGAAGTAGTAGCTAGTTAATTAGTTTATAAAGATCGTAGCCTAGTAATAATTACTATAGTTTAGTAGAAAGAAGGCCCTAGTAGTATCCTAAAGATTCTTCGCCTCTACTCTTTTAAGCTCTATAGAAGCCTTATTAATTTCTTTCCTAGGTTACTAAGCTAGTTTATAGATTAGGGTATAAATATTATAAGGGTAGTCCTTAATTATAAATATAAGAAGGGCTATAACCTCTAAATTATCTAACTCCTCTTATCTTATTAGCTTCCCTTATATATTATAAAGGTTTAATAAATATTCTATCTAAGCTAAAGTTATAATAAATAACCCTCTTCTATACTAAGTTATTAGGCCTCTAGCCACTATATAGTGATTTTACCTGCTTAAGTGCAACAGACCTTCTAACTCCGCGCCTCCTAACAATATATAGCCTTCGGTTACGTGATCTTGCTAACTACTTTTCCTAACTATAGCTATACTTATACGTACCTATTAATAGCCTCACGATCTTTAACTTTATATTAATAATAACGTGGTTTTTAATTATTTAATAGACTATAAAACTATCGACTTTTCCTCTCGCGCACTACCTGCGCTACTAATACCGCCTCTATTACCGCTTTATCCGCTAGCTATACTATCGTTAGCAACGCTCTCTCTATTAGTTAGCGCAAGCCGTACTTACTAACGTTCGCCGCCTAGGCTGCCTCTGCCTTAGTAATATAGAGGACCTACTTGAAGAAAGGCTACTCTATAGGGTATATAGTAACCCGCTAAACTTCTACTACTAAGTTTACTTACTTAGCTCTAATACTATCGCGCTTTATAGAGTCCCCTATAGGGGTATTAAGATAAGCCCTCTTAAGGGCTATATTAATAATACGCTCTCTATATATAGCGGAGTAGTTAATAAAGGAGCGGGTTTTATTAATTATATTAAGGCTAAACTCTCTAGCGATCCCCTCTATATTATTTATATTAAAAAATATACCTCGCTCGGGCTTAGTATATTTATATATAAGGTTTAGTACGGCCTCTAGCTACTGCATAGTGATTTTACCTGCTTAAGTGCAATAGACCTTCTAACTCCGCGCCTCCTGATAATATATAGCCTTCGGTCACGTGATCTTACTAACTACCTCTCCTAACTATAGCCGCACTTATATATACCCTACTAGATAGCCTCACGATCTTTAACTTTATATCGATAATAACGTGGTTTTTAATTATTCAATAGACTACGAAACTATTAACTTTTCCTCTCGCGCACTACCCGCGCTACTAATACCGCCTCTATTACCGCTTTATCCACTAGCTATACCGTTATTAGTAACGCTCTCTCTATTAGTTAGCGTAAGCTATACTTACCGACGTTCCCCTAAGGGGCCTAGGCTACCTCTGCCTTAATAGTATAGAGGACCTGCTCGAAGAAGGGCTACTCTATAGGGTATATAATAACCCGCCTAGCTTCTACTACTAAGTCCGCTTACTTAGCTATAATAT
>JAVHLU010003359.1:0-11725 GCA_036785755.1 Colletotrichum ledebouriae
CTATGGGCTTATATAGGTCTTTAAGATATTTCTAAGCCTCGTAGGCTATTATATCATCTTTTATAACCCTTAGGGGCCTATTATTACAGAATAGCTATATATAGCTAAGAGCCTTATTATTAGGATCAATATTATTATTATCTATAGGCTTAGATAAGTCTATAGTTATATCTTTACTAATAAATAGGGCCTTAATATATATAGACCAGACTTTATAGTTATTAGATCTAGAAAGCTTAGGAAGCTATACTTTCAAATCAGATATTATAATAACTTTAGGAGTATAATATATAAGCTCTAATAAGTATAGAGATCACAATAGTAAGATAAGATAGTTATATAGCTCAGTAGTATTAACTATAGCTTTATTATTAATATATATATATATAGTTAAAACCCAGAGGTTATAGGTTTAACTCGTTATTATTCCTCCTCTTTTATTCCTCTTTTAGGGTCTTAAAGTAATTAAGTAGTAGTAGACCCTTTAATAGTTAGGATAACCGATAGTATATAGCCTATATTAGGCCTCAATCGTAAAGCAGTATAGATATAGGTAAACTAAGAGCTTTAAAAGCTTAGGGATAAATTATATAGGTAATTAGCTAAAGCAAGGTCGAATAGCTTTACTATAATATCGTCTCGTTTTATAGAGGTATTAATAGTAGTATAATCGAGTATTTTAGGGTTCTAAATAGCTTTACGTAGAAAGTATCGATCTCGAAGCTAGTAAACTAGTCCTGCTAGTATCTCTAACTCTATATAGGGGGTATAAAGGCTATATCTATTAAAAGAATACCCTAAATAGGTAACCTTAAGGTAGGGTATAGGTTTAAGGTATTTATTATAGTTTTAAGGAGGTTAAATAAGCGAGAGGTTATTAAAAAGGTTTAAGCTAGGCTTATAACCTATAAGAATAGGTATATAAGTAGGAAAAGGGGCAGTAAAACAGCCTAAATAGTAGATATTAAGAATATATTTATAGCTATAAAGCTAAGGATTATAAATATATATATATATATAAGGTTATTACTATTATTAGAATTTATATAGATTTTTAAAGTATTTATTCCATTAGGGAAATACTTTTATAGTTATTATTTTATGTTTTATAGTTATTAAAGTATTATTGAAGAGATATTATATAGGTATATAACTATATATACTATAGTTATTTATTAAGGTTTATATAAACCTTATAAGATTATTATAGAACCTTTTAAGATATACCTTCGGTATTCTTACAAATACTATAAGACCTAAAGGGAACCCTATACTAAATAGAAAATAGCTCATATTAGTAGTCCTATAGTATATATAATAGAGTTAAGAGTCTATAAATTACTTAATAACCTAATATAGAAGAGGTTTATCTATTATAACTTTAGCTTAGGTAGAATATTTATTAGACTTTTATAATATATATGGGAAGCTAATAAGATAAGAGGAGTTAGATAATTTAGAGGTTATAGCCCTTTTTATATTTATAATTAAGAAATACCCTTATAATATCTATACCCTAATTTATAAACTAGCCTAATAACTAAGGAAAGAAATGAATAAGGCTTCTATAGAGCTTAAAAGGGTAGAGGCGAAGAACCTTTAGGATACTACTAGGGCTTTCCTTTTACTAAACTATAGTAATTATTACTAGGCTACGACCTTTATAGATTAATTAACTAGCTACTAATTCTATTATAACTCTAAATAGGACTAGAATAGTGATTAGCGCTTTATTAAGGCTATATAGGACCTTAATATATAGTATTATAAGATAGGAGCCCCTTAATAACTCCAAAAGCTCTTATTAATTAATACCTATATAGTTAATTTAGTTTAGTAGAGGGATAGATTTATATATAGCTTTTAATATATTAAAAAGGCTAGAGCTCTAATTTAAGAAGGATTACTATCTCTACGTTTTAGTAGTATAACCTTAAGCGATAGTATATTATTCTATAACTCTAAAATCCCCTTAGTTACCTAATATATATCTATAATTACTATAGAGTTCTATAACTTAATTATTAATAGTAGTATAGCTCTATAAGATACCTTATTAAGCTAAGAAGACTTTAAGAAAGTACTTTTCTTTCTTTTATACCTTTTTACTCCTTTACTTATAGATAGTAACGTAATAGACTTTAAAAATAATAATAATATTATATTATCTCTTATAATAGATATTCCTTAACTTATTTATAAATTATTAATATTATCTAGGTCTGCTTTATTTAAAATACTAAATAATAAGCTTAAATACCTTAGACGCTAGCTTTAGTTATAAGTCTTATAGATACTAAGTCGTAGTATAACTATTAAGCTACCCCTAAGAACTATACTTATAGATATATTATTATATCTTAAGAGACCTAGTCTTTTAAATAAGTATAACTATAGCTATATAGACTATATCTATTAGAGAGTTAATTAATAGGATTAAATTAAGTAGAATATACCTAAGGGAGCGTATTATTATAACTTCTCGTACTTAGTATAATAGGGCGGGTAGTTTTAGCTATACTAAGGATTAGAGTAGAATAAGGAGTATAATAAAGAGGAAGAGGTAATAAGGCTATTATTAAGATATAACCTATAGTAGAAGATAGTTAAACCTAAGGGACCTTCTTAATAATAAGATTACCCGCTTACAAGATATTATTAATAGAATAAATCTATAAATAGGGTTTATTTATTATTTCTATAAAGTAGTTTCCTTTATTTTTAAGACCCTCTTTTATAATATTATAAAAAGTCTTAAGGGGATAATTAGAATAGGATAAGATAAACTTAGCTATATAGCTTTTAGATGGCTCCCTTAGCGCATAGACCTATTATAAGAAGACTATAGAGTAGAGCGTAGAGGAGAGGAGCATAGCGGACTTAAGTATAGTATATATATTATTATAATTAGGGCCTTAATAATCCTATACCTCGTTTTTTAAGTATTTTCTTAGCGAATCCGCGCCTAATTTAGATAATCTCTTTTAATTAGATCTACGAATTATTCTATATATCTTTTAAGCCTATTTTTAATCCTCTTACTCGTTTATAGGTAGAGTTATATTATTTGTTGTCTTCTATGGTTCCTATTAGTTCTAGCCCTTTCTAATACTAAATATATTAACTAGGCTAGTTATATTAATATTTAGGCTTTTATTATCAATTAAACTCAATCTCCTTATAGGAGGAACTTAATAAGGGTTTAGTAGTAATATTAGTAGCTTGCTTTATAAGTCTTAATAATAATAAATTAGACATAGTCTCTTTTAGGTTTATATAATATAAGTAATAAGTAGTAGTAATATAGCTTATTCTTAAGGTTTCTTTTCATAATAATTATATTTGAATAGTTCCTATATACGTTATCTTAATAGATAAATAGACTAATACTTACTAGGATCTTTTGGTAACTATTTAATACTAACTAGGGATTATTTTCTATAAGCTTATAGTAAACGTATTATAATTTATCTTATTAGCTAGTTATAGAATACTAATAACTAGTTCTATGTCTGTTTTAGTATATATAATAGTTAATACCTTAGATTTACTCTCCTTATTATTCTTATAAAGTTAAATAACCTTAGTTATCTAGTATTAAATATAATATTAATTATATATATTATATAAAGTATATCTCTCCTTTGTTAGATATACTTTAGTAACTTTATATAGTAGATAAACATATTTAAGTAATAACTCTTTTTAATAATCTAGTCTAGAATTAGGGTCCTTAAGTTCTACTTTCTTATCTAATATTAGGTTAATATAATATTAGTCTGAGGTTTACTTTAATAAAGTTTAATATAGGTTAAGGGTAGCTATAGCTAGGTTCTTATTATCTAACTTAATATAGCTATTAATAGTATTAATAAAATAGTATATATTCTAGTAGATAGTCTTTAAACTACTATTAATATATATATTATTAACTTTATTATTATATAAAGGCGGATTAAATAACTTAATTATCTTAGTCTTAAAGTAAAGAGTACTATACCTAGGCTTAGTAATTAATATACTAGCTATTACTTATAATACCCCTTCCTTATTTATAGAGAGAAGGAATATAAAGAAGTTATAGCTAATTAAGAACTTATTAGAATTAAATAAAGGTTTAATAATATCTCTTAATCTAGCTAGTAATCAAGGGTATTAATTACCTTAACTATTACTACTATTATAACTAGGGCTACCTCCTCTACTATTTTAGCCTTTAGGGTTATTATCATTACTCCTATTACTAGGGTCTCTAGGTAGTATAAGTAATAGTAGTAGTAGAGTATCCTCTATATATTTAATATCCCAATTATATCCTTTACTTTTATTAAGATATAATAGTCTAGCTTTAGGTTCTTAGGAGCTTATTTTACTATAGTATTTACCATAGCTTTATATACTTAGGTCGCTCTAAGAGCTACGTAGCTTAGGTATAAGAGGGCTATTTAGTCCCTTTTCTTAAGTTAGAAATAATATAGATATATCTTTACTTTCCTTAAATAATATATAAAATATATTCAAACTTAGCTCTAGTATTAATATAATAATGATATCTTTAATATAAGTTTAAGAGATAAGGGTAATAAATATATATAAAACTTTATTTAAACTTATAATATTCCTCTAGAGTTAATAGAAATACTAAGAAAGCTTTAGGAATTATTATTATATTAAGTTTAAATATAGGTTTTAAGATATCTAGATTATTTATAGCTTTAGCTCTTAGGATTTTATACCCTCCCCTCTCTTTATTCTCTTTAAAAGGGAGCGTTAAGTCTAGGGTCTAGCCCTCTTTAATCTCTATTTTAATATATTAATTATAATAAGAGAGGTTAAAGCGATATTATTATTTAATAGTATTAGTAAATAGTTATAGGCTTATTATTTATACTCTTAGGAGCTTATTCTAAATATATTAAATAGTTTTATACGCTTCTTTATATAGTAATAACCTTTAAATATATTTATAGTAATTACTTAAATATTATTTAAAATCCTTATGAGTAATAACTATAATACTTACCTTTATAGCTAACCTAAAGAGGGTATATTTAGTTTAAATAAGTAATATATAGAACTTATTAGGGTATTACCTTAGTACTATTATAAAGTTTATAATAATTAAATAGTTAATAAGTTCTAGGAGATTAAACTTAAGACCTTTTTTAATCTTATAATTAGAAAGTAACTTATAGGGTATTATTATTAGTAAGGTTTATTATCTTTTTAAGATATTCCTTAGTTAAGGAAATCTTTAAGGTTTAATATCTCTTAGGAATATCTCTTAGTTAAGGGAAAAGGTAAAAGGTTAATATCTCTTATTAATATTTCCTAGTTAAGGGAAATAAATAAAGGGTTAATATCTCTTATTAATATTTCCTAGTCAATAAAAAGGGGGAGTTTAGAGGTTTTTAATAATATGTAATACTTATAGGTATTAACTATTAAGAAACTACCTTATATAAACTTAATAGAGTTAGCTATTTATATAGTTAAATACTTTTCTTGATTATAAGGAATATCCTTAGTTATAAGGCGATATAGCTAACTATTAAGATTATATTACTAATTAATATAATCTATATAATAAATAAAGAATATAAGTAAAAGATCTACAATTTTAAAAGGTTTTCTCCTTAAAGGTAATAAGCCTTTTTATAAAGGTTTACTACGTTTAGGTATATTTAACGCGTTAGTTGCGTTGAGCGCCCTTGGGCGGGATAACTACGCTAAGCGCGTTTAGTATTAATACCTTAGAAAAAGCAGCTTTTCTATAGGAAGTTATATATTCTTCTTATACTAATATATACTTTATTATTATAGGTAGCTTTATATATATCTAGTATAGCTATTTATAGGATATAGAGTTATAAGTCGTCCTTATCTCTAAGGTAGAGTAACTTTAACTAGTTAAGGAAGAAGCTATATAAGTTATATTAACTAGTTGAAATTATTATATTATAGATATAGCGAAAGGTTAGGTCTATTAGTAGTGCTTATAGAATCCTAGAGCGAAGTTTGTTAGATATTACTAAATTGGCTATAATTATGCCTGTCTCTAGTTATAACGTTATGTTAGGCGGGGGTTTTGCCTAGTTAGTAGAAGGTTCTACGTCGTTAGGTTATTACTTAGCGCTATAACGCGTTATAATCTAGATTTTGCGAGATAGATATACCTCGTCTAGTTATATTATATCGTTATCTATAGCTAGGACGTGAGTATTATTATTATTATTATCTAGAGGCTCTATGGAATTATTAGCTTTATTCTAATTGTTATTAGTAAGGGATATATAGGGTAATAGATTCGAGATTAGTAGTCTTAATAAAGCGTTAGTATTACTATACTTATAGCCTAGATAATATTAAATAGTAATGCGATCTATCTACTTAGTAAGCATAAGCTTCTAGTTTACTAATCTATAGTAGCCCTTAGGCTTACTAGAACTAACTATCTAAAACGTGTTACGGACTACTATATAGTCTAATAATATATAGATCTTACTATTATCAAGGTAATATTCTAGTTTATATAGTAATTAAACTAGAGCTAGTATCTCGATCTCTATAACTATATAGTTCGCTTTAGCTAGGGATAATATATATAATAAGAAAAGGATAGGTTATATTTTACTATTAGGCTATTCTTAATATACCGCTACTCCGAGGCCCTTTTAACTACTATTAATATATAGGATAAAGGGTTTAGAATAATCTAGAAAGGCGTAGTCTACTACTTAAGCGAGTTTATACTTAATATAGTCCTATGCTTTTATAGCGTTAGTCTATACTTATTATTATTAGTTATTCTCCTTATAGCGTTATGCTTTCCTTACTTCTAATATATTATATATTAAGGTAAGTAAGGGGGGTAGTTAGTATTATATAGTAAAAGCGTTATATTAGGGACTTTTAAGTAGCAAACCATAGAAACCTATCGTTTTAATTTTAACTAGTAGGTTAATAATCTATATATATTTAAAAATAAATTTATAATAGTAGCTTATAAGACCTAGTCTACTTTTAAGCTCTTAGGAGTTAGTTAGTATTAGGAGAGCTATAATAGCTTCTATCTTTTATTATATAGTACTAAGATCTAACTATAATACTTAGTATCTAAATACTTAAAGCCTAGGTTAAGCGAAGTAATATTTAAATAGGGATAGGTAATATCTAGATTTTTAAAAAACAGTAAGCAAGAGGTATAGGTAATCTAGATAGTTTTCCTTAGTTTATAAATAGATAATATTATTATTTATATATATAAGTATAAACTACTTACAATAAGGACTAAATAAATATTCTATATAGTATTAGAAGAAGGCTAGTAAGGAAGTAAGGCCTATAGTTATAACTATAAAATATTTATACTTATAATAGGGTATAATAAATGTAGTCTTCTATTTATTATTAGGTATAATTAGCTAATTAAAGAACCCTTTAGTAATATTAATAGCTAGGAAGATAATACTTCCTAAGAGAGAGCTAAGGATCTTATGTTATCTAGGTAGAGGGTATATATTAAGCTATATCTTAGTATAAATATATTAAAAGTTAATAATAATATATAGTTTATTATTTCTCTAGATTATAAATACTAGTACTATAGTAAGGTATAGTTCTCCTAAGGGGACCTTTTTAATAATATTAGCTTTTAGTAGAGAGTCTAAGACTAAATCTATAGTAGTCTTATTATTATATAATAGGAAGTATAGGTATTAGTAAAGGTTAGTAATATCTATATCTTTAAATAGGATAGGTATATTAATACTATTATTAAGGTTTACTTGCGCTAGGCGTAAATAGTAAATAGAAGTTATTAATAAGCTACTATACCTATTATAAATACTCTTTTCCCTAATAGTTTAATATATCTATAGCGACGTTAGGGGGGTCCTCGTTATAATCCCAGGGTATATATAATAGATATCTATCTAGATATTTTATATTAAGTAGTATATTATCTAGGCTATCTAGGCCTAGTAAATCTATTAAAGGAATAGCTAAAGATATATTAATAATAGAAGTATCTATGAATAAGGTAATATTAATATACTATAACGAACCTAGTCGTTATCCCTTATAGATTATTATAGATACTAAGCTAAAATTCGAGAAGGGAAGAGCGTAGTCCTAACTAGTAGTAATAATATATAATAAGGATCTATAAGATAGTTATTATATGTTAGAGAAAGTATAAGGTTATATAATATAGCTATAGGGAGTAACTAGTAGCGCTTAGTATTAGATTAGTATATCAAGCCTATAACTAGGGGGAAGGATATAGTCCTAATCTATATATACCTATACTTATCGCTATTATAAAGGTTAATAAGGTATAGTTAAGGTAATATGGATAGAGTAGCTATTATCTATAACTAGGTAGTCGTTTTTAGATAGGTTACCCTAATAGATATAGAGAGCTTACTTATATAAGAAATATTCTCTAAGGATAAATTCACAAGATATTATATTAGTAATATATACCTTCTTATTAATATTAAGGATAAAGCTATCTAGCCCTTATTAAGTTCGGAATTACGCCGCAGCCCCTTTATAAAAAGACTATAATAAATTCACCTAGTTCGTAAGTATAATTCGGGAAATACTATATAGGTATTTTAACCTATACCCTCTACTAGTTAAGGAAAATAATATAGGAACCCTATATATTCCTACTACTCGCAAGCAAACCCTCTAAATATTACTATATATAAAGTCGGATGCGCGCTACACTAGGGCTAATTATATTAGAGCTAAATAGGCTACTAAGGCTCTTATAGCAATACCCTCGCTAAACCTTCTAGTAAGGTGCTATAAAAGCTACTATATAAGATAACCCCTTAACCTAAAAGGTTAACATTTTAATAAGGTATTAAAAGTAAAAGCTACTATATAAGATAACTCCTTAACCTAAAAGGTCGACCTTCTAGTAAGGTACTAAAGGTATTATAAATACTACTATATAAGAGGTAACTCCTTAACTAAAGAGGTCTTTCCTAAGAGGTTCTTATAGCTAGAAATATAAGAAGCTCTATTATAAGCAGGGCTTTATACCTCTCCCTCTTCCTTATTCTTATCCCTTAATTATATTAGTACTAGACCTTATATATAAAAACGCTAAGCTTATATAAGGTATACTTTTTAATACTAATAATATATAAGAGCTTACTAGAGAGTTTAGTATTAATATAATTAATAAAACCTACTCCTTTTTTAACTACTCTATTATATATAGAGAGCATATTATTAATATAGCCTTTAAGAGGGCTCTTATTAATACCTCTAGAGGGGATACTCGCTATTATATTATAGCTAAGTAAGTAGACTTAGTAATAGAAGCTAGATAGGTTATTATATACCCTATAGAGTAGCCCTTCTTCGAGCAGGTCCTCCGTATTATTAAGATAGAGGTAGCCTAGGCCCCTTAGGGGTTAATAAGTACGGCTTGCGCTAAATAGAGAGAGCGTTACTAATAATAGCATAGCTACGAAGGTATTAGCTAACCCGATTAAATAAGAGGACTACTAGCGGATAAAGTAGTAATAGAGGCGGTATTTAATAGCAGCGCGGGTAGTGCGCGAGAGGAAAAGTCGATAGTTTTATAGTTTAAATAATTAAAAACCACGTTATTATTAATATAAAGTTAAAGATCGTAAGGCTATTAATAGGTATATATAAGTATAGCTATAGTTAGGAAAGGATCACGTGACTAAAGGCTATATATTATTAGGAGACGCGGAGTTAGAAGGTCTATTGCACCTAAGCAGGTAAAATCACTATGTAGTGGCTAGAGGCCCTATCTAGCCCTTATAGAATAATAGAAATAGTAGCTATAGAGGAAGTTAAGGGTCCTCCTTATCTAATACCTCTGAGTTAGAAGGGTTCGCAAGGTTTAATATTAATATTTAGGTAATATTAGTTTACTAACTTCTATTTAATTAGTAATAGGTGTCACGGCGCTGGGTTAGACCTCCCTGAATTTCGGGTCACGTGACTAGCGGTCACGTGACTTGCGGGTTATGTAATTACTAAGCAACTCTTTAGCCTTCCGGGGCTACGCTAGCCTATAGTTAGACTTTCCCCTTCTTTAACGTAGAATCTACTTAATATAGCGTAATTAAAGTATATTAACCTTTATCTATTTACTATTTATAATACTATTCTATATTCTTCTATCTATTCTCTAGAGATAGAAGTATAATATCTTAACTAACTACTACCCTAACCTTATTAATTAACTAATATAAGTATAGTACCTAATTAAGCGCTAAGCTAACTAATTTATACTAACTAACTAACCTAAAATTAATTAATACCCCCCCTCTACTTTGTAAGAATACCGAAGGTATATCTTAAAAGTTCTATAATAATCCTATAAGGTTTATATAAACCTTAATAAATAACTATATTATATATAGTTATATACTAGGAAGGGCTAGAACCAATAGGAACTAGAAAGATAATAAACAATATAGCTCTACCTATAAACGGGTGAGAATATTAGGAGTAGGCTTAAAAGATATATAGAGTAATTTATAGATCTAATTAAAAGAGATCGTCTCTATTAGGCACCGATTCGCTAAGAAATTACTAAAAAACGAGGTATAGGGTTATTAAGGTACTTATAGTAATAATAATAATAATTATACTATCCTCCCCTCTGCTATACTCCTCTCCTCTATAATCTACTCTATAGTCTCCCTATAATAGGTCTATATACTAAGGGAGTTTTCTAAAAGTTATATAGCTAAGTCTATCCTATCCTATTCTAATTATCCCCTCGAGACTTTTTATAATATTATAAAAGAGAGTTTTAAAAAATAAATAAAACTACTTTATAGAAATAATAAATAAACTCTATTTATAGATCTAATTTATTAATAACGTCTTCTAGGCGGGCGATCTTATTATTAAGAAAGTCCCTTAGGTTTAACTATCTTTTACTATAGGTTATATCTTAATAATAGCCTTACTACCTCTTCCTTTTTATTATACTCCTTATCTTATTCTAATTCTTAATATAGCTAAAACTAGCTACCCTATTACGCTAGGTATAAGAAGTTATAATAATACGCTCCCTTAGGCGTATTCTACTCGATTTAATCCTATTAGTTAACTCTCTACTAGATATAGTCTATATAGCTATAGTTATACTTATTTAAAGGACTAGGCCTCTTAGGATATAATAATATATCTATAAGTATAGTTCTTAGGTATAGCTTAATAGTTATACCGCGACTTAGCGTCTATAAGACCTATAACTAAAGCTAACGTCTAAGGTATTTAAGCTTATTATTTAGTATTTTAGATAAAGTAAACCTAGATAATATTAATAATCTATAAATAGGTTAAGAAATATCTGCTATAAGAGATAGCGTAATATTATTATTATTTCTAAAGTCTATTATATTATTATTTATAAGTAAAGGAATAAGAGGGTATAAAGGGAAGAAAGGTACTTTCTTAAAGTCTTCTTAGCTTAATAGGGTATCTTATAGAGCTATGCTACTATTAATAATTAAGTTATAGAACTTTATAGTAATTATAGATATATATCGAGTAACTAAGGGGATTTTAGAGTTAGAGAATAATACGCTATTACTTAAGGTTATATTACTAAAACGTGGAGATAGTAATCCTTCTTAAATTAGAGCTCTAGCCTATTTAATATATTAGAGACTATATATAAATCTATCCCTCTACTAGACTAAATTAACTATAT
>JAVHLU010003360.1:0-11720 GCA_036785755.1 Colletotrichum ledebouriae
TAATAAATAACTATAGTATATATAGTTATATACCTATATAATATCTCTTTAATAATACTTTAATAACTATAAAACATAAAATAATAACTATAAAAGTATTTCCTTCATGGAATAAATACTTTAAAAACCTATATAAATTCTAATAATAGTAATAAGCTTATATATATATATATATTTATACTCCTTAGCTTTATAGCTATAAATATATAGAAGTTAGGCACGGACCACATAGTGATCCGAGCGCGATCTCTACTTAATAAGCTACTGCTTTGCAGTTACGTTTCAGAATATCTTACCCCTTACTTCGTGAGGGCAGGATTTGTAACTTATTAACAACATCATTAACAATAATATTAATAATAATATCATCAATACTATTAATTAATTCCAAGGAAAATACCTCCTTATGCTTAAATTTATCAGCTTTTATCACCATATTACTTAGCCTATTAATATCTATTATTCAGGCTGTTTTACCGCCTCTTTTGCTACTTATATACCTATTCTTACACTATTTAGAGAGGAAACCTCTAGGTTTATAAATTTAGAGGTATACTTAGCTATCTAATATTTAATATTTTCTTAAGCTATCCTTTTCCTAATATCTTTATCTCTTAATTTAAAGTATTAATTATATAAAAGTCTATTTACCCTTAGTTAAGTCTAGTATCTTTTAGGAGGTATTTTATTACTAAAACCCTTTAATAAATAATTAATCTAAGCTAAATACCTTATCTTAATAAGCTACTTTAGAAGTACTAGGCTTCTAATTTATATAAAATACCTAAGCTAATTAATAAAGTAGAGACTAGAGGCTTATAGTAGAGGGTTTATATATTAAAGTTCTATTAAGTATAGCTATTTTATTAAAACTTCCTTAGCTTTATATCTTAGTAAAAAGCTCCTAGTAATAAGTATTAGAGTTTATAATTATCCTTTAGCTCCTCTCCTTAATTACTAATTATTATAAAACTAGTTTCTCCCGTCTTATAAGTTAATTAGTAGATCTATAATAACTACCTTAGTAGACTTAGGCGCTTATAGATAAATAAGGAGTATATTAGGGGACTTAGCTTTAATTTAGGTAATTATAATATCCCTTATATCTCTATCTTTATAATTATCTTCTATACCTCTAACTATCTTATAATAGAGTAGTTAGCTAGGCTTAGTAAGCTTTATAAGGTAATAAGTAACTACTAAGATATCCTTAGTATATATTAAAGTTATTATTTTAAGTATACTAATAGTATTAAATATACTAGCTATTACTCGCTATAATTATAAAGAGTAAATTATCTTCTCTACTACTTCTAAGGTCTTATTCTAATACTTAAGAAGGATATATTTTAATATTATATTAAAAGTGTCTATCTAACTAGGGATATTATCCTTCCTAAGCGGAGGGTATATATTATATTTAATTAGCTAAGGCTAGTAACTAAGCTTATTAAGAGGTCTAAAGCCTAGGATATCTTTATTATTTTATCCCTATACTTAAAACCTACTTATACTTAGTTTATTAGGTATAAGCTTTATTAAAAGTCTAATTTTAAGGATAAGAAGGTTTAAAGATCTTAACTCCTAGATTTATATATCTAATACTTTATTATTATAAAAAATAACTTTCCCTATTATAATATATTAAGAGAAAAGTTAATAAGAGGAAAGTATATATAACTTATAAACTAAAAAGCTAAGTAGAAGTAATATTTAAAGAAAAAGAGGAGCTATAGCGTACTAGTTAATATTATATAGTTAGTAGATAAATTAAGCTTAAAAGTAAATAATATATATATAGGAGAGAGAGAAACTAGAGGGCTTAAGGGGTAAAGAGTATATTTTTATATCTACTAATTACTTTAATAATATAGTAATTTATTAGTAGCTTATAGAAGGAATAATTAACTCTCCTCCCTTACTCTCCTTAGCTTTAATAAAGTAAAATAAACTTAGCAAAAAAGACCTATAATAAATAGAATAATAAATTAGGGTAGTTATATATAGGGAAAGAATAAAAGAAATAATAATTAGTAATAGCTATTAAAACGAGTAGCCTAGTTATAAACTAAATATATATCCTCCTCTATCCTCTATTATTAACTTCTCCTCTTATAATAACTACTTTTACCTAGCTATTTTAATCTTTATTTAACCCCTTTATACTTTCTTTCTTATATTTATAAATTATATCTTCTTATTATAGCTAATTATAACTTCCTTATCTTAGGTATTAAAAATATTAATTAACCTCGCTCTTATTATCTCCTATTAGTAGTAACCCTTTAGGTCCTTAGTCTTAATATCCCTATACCTAAAATAAAGAGAAATAATATATATCTTTTTATCTAATACTCTAATAACTAACTTTAGGTATTCCTTCCCTTCTTATTATTATCCTTATACCTTCTAGCTAATAATTAAAATTCTTAAGTAGCTATAAGCCTTATTTAGCTTTAGCTTAATATCCCTAGTAATAAATACTTAGAAGTAGCCTTTATACTATAGATATTCTCTAATAAAACTACTAAAGTAATAAAGCTAGCTTTCTAGAAGGCTTATCTTAGTAAGTAGGATTTTAAATAAATATTTAAGGTAATTAAGAGGTCTAGAGAATTCTACTATTAAGTCTTTATCTATACTTTTATTACTTTCCTTACTAGCTTATAGGAGATAAAGGTCTTTTAGTATATAATAGTTATATATAGTTTATTTATTTAATCCTAAGGTAGTTATAATATAATACCCTATATCTACTATAAAAAGCAGGCTTATTTTACTAGGAACCTTATAACTAGTATTTATATTTATAAACTATACTTTAAATATATCTCTATACTAAGTACTTCTTATATTAACTACTTCTTCTATAAAACTTAAGAGAGTTATTTATATAATAATCTAGGTATTTATAAGTATTATAGGTATAGAATTAAGGATAATAATAAGGTAAGGAGGAGTAGAGAAGTTAATAGTATTAAGGAGATCCTATAGTCCTAAATTCTAATAAATACTATAGTTATAGCTATAGCTAAGTTCGACTTCCTACTCCTTTATAATAAATACTATTAATAGGCCTAGGAATATTACCCTAAAGCTAGGTTTATATACTCTTATTACCCTTTTATAATAAAGCTACTTCTAGAGTTTAACCTTATAGAAATCGCAAACTACTTAGGGCTTTATATTATAAATTAAGGTAGGAAAATAGGGTTTTTAGATATATTTATATAGTATATAGGGGGGGGGGGGTAAAAAGAAAAAGAGAATAAGAAGCTAGTTAGGTTTTAATAAGAAATTAAGGCGAATAATATATAAATAGGTCTATAAAGCTAAAGTTAAAGTATATCTAGGTATAAAATTAATATAATCCTTTTTATAAGTATCTATCTCTTTCTCTTTAGTAATAAGTAATCTAATATTAGTAATAATCCTTTCTAGGAAAAGGGGGGGGTAAGAAAGGTCTACTAATATCCCCCCTAGGGGCTAATAACTGCGATTTTAATACCCTCTTTCCCCTTCTCTTTTTCTCTCTTATCTTTAGGTTATTAATCTTATATTTATTTAGTAAAAAGGGGGGGCTTTAGTATTATTATTAGAAAGTTAAAGATCTTATACTTTCCTAAGCTTAATAACCCTATTATAATTACTAATAGATATTAAAGTTATCTAGGTTATTATTATATTAAATAGTAATAAGGGGGCGTGCTTTGAATAAGTAGGGAGTTACTAATACTATCTCTTACTCTTATCCCTAAAGTTTAGGAATATTATCCCTATAATCTTAAACTTTTAAACTAAGAGATAAAAAGAAAGGAAAATAAGAATAAGTTTATAAATTATTAATTAAAATAAGTTATAATAAAAGAAACCTTATATATCCCCTATATCCTCTATCTTAATATACTCCTTCTCTTTCTCTTTTATTATCTTAGGAATCTTAATAACTAGCTATTATTTAGCTTTTAAAGCTTTAATTACTTTCTCTAAATCTTTTAAATACTATTTTAATTATATTATTAATTATAATAAATTTACCTCTTTCTCTTAATTACTTTCCCTAGGTATTATAGGTTCCTCCTCCTCTTCTATAAGTATATAATTATTATATTCCTTAATCCCTAGTACTAAGAAGACTTTTACTAGGTTTTATTTTAAATTAGATTTATAAATATCTAAATTACTTAGTTCCTAATACCTTTTAGGAGCTTAAATAAATTTATAAAGTTAATTCCTATTAAACGTTTTTCTAGTAACCTTATTACTTATTAATATTACTAATTAATATAATAGAGCGTTTAGAGCTTATAATAGGACATAGAAGGGACCTTACTATTAGTAGTTAAGCTTTTTAATAGATAACCTATTAATAGAACCCCTAATATTAAATACTAATATTAAATTACTTACCTCTAGCCTCTCCTTCTTTATAATCCTCTTATAGTAACTATTATAATATTCTATAGTTTTCTTATATTAATTATTAATTAATTTTCTAGCTTATTTTCTATTCTTATTAAGTTATAGGAAGGCTTATAGATATATTTAAACCTCCTCTTCCTTTATTATTACTAAAATCCTAATTAAGAACCCTCTAGGTTAGCGTTAGGGTCTTAATAAGAGTAATAGGCTTTAACCTATATAATAAATAGAAAGGGCTAAAGCTAGTTAAAATATAAATACTTAATTAGTTTATAAATAGGGCAGCGGGAAGGTATAGTTAAGGGTTAATATCTCTCTATCGCCTAGTCTATATTAATAATATATAGGTAATTAGCTAATAACTAGTCTTAACTATACTATTAGCCCTTAGGTTATATATAGATATTACTTTCCTCTTTATATTATATTTCTTATAAAATTTAATAATAATATCCTTATTTTCTAGCCCTCTATTAATAATACGTTCGCTATATAGTCTATAGTAATAGATAATCTCTTTCTAGATAAACTTAGCGATCTTAGCTAAAGTTATTCTCTTAAGCTAGTAGGCTTTAGGCTATCCTATTAGTAGATCCCTTACCTTAATAAAGTATTATTTACCTACTCTCTATATATCTAATAAGATCCTAGTAAAGGGTAATTATTTTAGGGAGCTATAAGTCCTTATATTATTTATATATTAAGCTCTCTTCTCTTAGTAATTAGAGTAACCTTTTAAGAATTTACTAATCTCTATATATATACTAGCCTAGATTTAATAATTAGATAGTCCTCTAGCTATAGCCTGCTTACCTTAATAACTACTCTCTCTATAAGCCTTTATAATTAGCTTCTTCTACTACTTAGAATTATTAATAACTTATTATAGTATTAGCTTTTAATTTATTAGTTTAGTAAAAAGTAAGTAGTTCTAAAATATAATAATCTAACGCTCTAGTCTTAAAGTTATAATACCTTACTAGTTAAATTCCTAGAGGGTATATCTATATTATTAAATAATAAGCGATTTATTAAGAATATACTAAATAGGTCTATAAATTATTAAGAAGTATATCTAAGATATTTATTATATTACTAATAACCTCTATATTTCTTACTAGGACCTCCTCTATATATTACTTATTATTATAATATTAAGCTTAATTAAAAAAGGAACTAGCTTTTATATCTATAAAGAAGATCTATAAATCGATTTAAGAGTTAATCTCTTACTTAGCTTCCTTATTAATAGTATTAGAAGGTCCCCGGGGCTTTTATAATAAGCTATCTACTATTATATTCTAAGTATTATAGATATATTATACTCTGAAGTTAAATATTTAAATCTATATAATCTAGCGAATAATAAGGGCTCCTAGGAGGTCTATAGCTACTCTATTAAGTTATATAACTAATATCTAAGTATCTATCTCTAGGATAAAGTATTATTTATATAAATAGTTATATACCCTCTTTAAAGCCTTTAGAATATTATATAATTCCTTCTTCCTAGTATTATATAATAGCTCTAGTCCTAACTAAGTATTCCTCTTAAAGCGAGAGACTATATACTAGTTATTAATAAACTATCCTAGGACTCCGCCCTATCCTATATTATTAGTATTAACTATAAGGTAGATATCTCCTCCTTTAGGGCTATAGTCTATAGTAATAAGAATTAAAACCCTTATAAGTATTATTTTTAAGGTATCTATAGCTATTTATTACTTCTCCTCCTAGCTAAATAAGATATCCTTCTTAAGTAAGTTAGTAAGTAGCTTTATAATAATAAAGTAGTCCTTTACCTAGGATCTATAGAACGTTATAATCCTAAGGAAAGCCCTTAACTCTATTAAATTAATATAAATAGCTTATTTATAGATCTTAACTATCTTTACTTCCTCTAGATAACGCCTATTAATACTATAAATATAGCTAATAATTATTACTACTTCCTAGGCCTATTATAACTTAACTACTACTACTATATACTTAGCTAGCTCTAAATTAACTAGGACCTTATTAATATTCTATAAGTATTTTAAAATAAATCTATAAATCCCTAGGTAAGACTTAATCTCTTCTTTATTATATTATAAAATCGGTCCTTTAATAGTAATATTATTAAGGAAACCTTTATAATAGCTAGGGATAAGGTTATATAGGATTCTAATTATAACTCGTATAAACTAAGTAACTAAGTTTATTACTCCTTAAGGTAACGTATATATCTATAGTAATCTAATAGGTAATATAAATATTATTAAGTCTCTAATTATAAGGTCTAAGGGGACTAAGTAATATCCTAAGAAGAAGTCTAGTAGTAATAATAGTTAATATATAGCAAAGTCTTCTAAAAGATTATCTACTAAAGGGGGTAGTGCTATATCTCGTATTATAACTATATTTATTTTAATTACTAAGTTAATAAGCGATATCTTACTATCCTTTTCTTATATAAAGAAGAATAGATTATAGTAAGCTATATAACTTTACTTAAGGATTCCCTTCTTTAGTCTATCCTTTAGAATTATAATAATATCCTACTCTAGTCCTCTTAATATTAAGATTCCTTTTGCTTACTACGCCTTATATAATACTATTTAAACTATCTATAGAGGTATAATAGAAGGGTATATAGAGCTATAATACTTAAATTCCTAGGCTAAAGCCTTCTCTCTTATAATAAGAATAGCTAAAAGGAGTTTTATTTCTTTAGGCTATAGATAATTAATAGTCTTTAAAATAGCTTCTTATTAAGCTCTTATACGCCTTATTCCTTACTTAATAATTAAAAACCTTAGTATAACTAAGCGTATAAATAGGGCGCTAGGATCTAGTATTATATTTTTCTTAGCTTTTACCTATACTTTTAACTTCTACTCTAGGTCTCTATCTCGGGTTAAACTATTTAATATAGCGTTATTAATAAGTTAGATCTTCTTATCTTTCGTCTTATATATTATATTAATATCTTCTATTAGTAATATAGGCGTTATTAGTATAGGTTTATAATTATTATAAGAGAAAGTAGTATCTATAGCTATAATAACTTTAATACCTTTCTACTATACTAACTTATACTTCCTCCTACGTACTTTCTTCTTTAATATTCTTTTCTTAGGTTTATAAATATAGTATTAATAATTAATACTATAGCTATTATATCTTACTATATACCATATATTTATAATCGCTTTATAAATCTTATTAAGTTTAGGGGTAACTTCGTTACGGATTATAATCTCTAGGACTTTATTAAAAATTAATCTAAACTCTTTAAAAATAGTAATAATTTCCTTATCTAGGTCTAATTATTACTTAACTTTATCTAATAGGTTATAAGAGCTTTTAAAAGCTTATTAAATTACTTTAATATCCTAGTATACCCTTATACTCCCTAGTATTACGTTTATATAAGAGACTTAACTACTTAGTTTCTAGAAATTATTACTAAGATAGACTATTTTATTTCTTCTTAGTATTAATATACTCTCTTATCTCCTATAGAGGAGGGGAAATAGAGGTTATAACTAATAGATCTAATATAGTAATAAGCTTAGATTTTATAAGAGATAATTAGTAAGTTAATAATACTAAGAATAAGGAAGAGTTAGATATAACGCTAAGGAGTATAAGAATATACTAAGATATTGAAGCAATTTAATAAGCTTTTAAAAGCTCTTATAACCTACTAGATAAAGTTAAATAATAGTTAGACCTAGATAAGGAAGTTATTACTATTTTTAAAGAGTTTAGATTAATTTTTAATAAAATCCTAGAGATTATAATATATAACGAAGTTACCCCTAAACTTAATAAGATCTATAAAGTAATTATAAGTATAGAGTATATAGTAAGATATAATAGCTATAATATTAATTATTAATACTATATTTATAAACCTAAGAAAAGAATATTAAAAAAGAAAGTACCTAGGAGGAAGTATAAGTTAGTATATTAGAAAGATATTAAAGTTATTATAGCTATAGATACTACTTTCTCCTATAATAATTATAAACCTATACTAATACTACCTATATTACTAATAGAAGATATTAATATAATATATAGGATAAAGGATAAGAAGATTTGACTTATTAATAACGCTATATTAAATAGTTTAACTCTAAATAGAGACCTAGAGTAGAAGTTAAAGGTATAGGTAAAAGCTAGGAAAAGTATAATCCTAGATCCTAGTACCTTATTTATAAGCCTAGTTATACTAAAGTTTTTAAGTATTAAATAAGGAATAAGGCTTATAAAAGCTTAATAAGAAGCTATCCTAAAGACTATTAATTATCTATAGCCTAAAGAAAAGAAGCTCCTTTTAGCTATTCTTAGTATAAGAGAGAAAGCTTTAGCCTAGGAATTTAAGTATTATAGCTCTATATACCCTTCTATTATACCTCTATAAATAATTTAAATAGTATTATATAAGGCGTAGTAAGCAAAAGGAATCCTAATATTAAGAGGATTAGAGTAGGATATTATTATAATTCTAAAGGATAGACTAAAGAAGGGAATCCTTAAGTAAAGTTATATAGCTTATTATAATTTATTCTTCTTTATATAAAAGAAAGATAGTAAGATAAAGCTTATTAACTTAATAACTAAGATAAATATAGTTATAATATAAGATATAATACTACCCCCTTTAGCAGACGACCTTTTAGAAGACTTCGCTATATATTAACTATTATTACTACTAGACTTCTTCTTAGAATATAACTAAGTCTTATTAAACCCTATAAGTAGAGACTTAATAACGTTCGTATTACCTATTAAACTACTACGAATTTATATATTACCTTAAGGAGGAACGAACTTAGTCGCTTAGTTTATATAGGTTATAATTAGAATCCTATATAACCTTATCCCTAGCTACTATAAAGCCTTCCTTAATAATATTACTATTAAAGGACCGATTTTATAATATAATAAAGGAGAGATTAAGTCTTATCTAGGGATTTATAGATTTATTTTAGAATACTTATAGAATATTAATAAGGTCCTAGTTAATTTAGAGCTAGTAGAGTATATAATAGTAATAATTAAGTTATAGTAGGCCTAGCAAGTAGTAATAATTATTAGCTATATTTATAATACTAATAGGCGTTATCTAGAGGAAGCGAAGATAGTTAAGATCTATAAATAAGCTACTTATATTAATTTAATAGAGTTAAGGGCTTTCCTTAGGATTATAATATTCTATAGATCCTAAGTAAAGGATTACTTTATTATTATAAAGCTACTTATTAACTTACTTAAGAAGGATACCTTATTTAACTAAGAGGAGAAGTAATAAATAGCTATAGATACCTTAAAGGTAATACTTATAAGAGCTCTAATCCTTATTATTATAGACTATAGCCCTAAAGGAGGAGATATCTACCTTATAGTTAATATTAGTAATATAGGATAGAGCAGAGTCCTAGGATAATTTATCTATAACTAGCGCGTAGTCTCTCGCTTTAAGAGTAGTACTTAGTTAGGTCTAGAGCTATTATATAATACTAAGAAAAAGGGATTATATAGTATTTTAAAAGCCTTAAAGAGGGTATATAACTATTTATATAAATAATACTTTATCCTAGAGATAGATACTTAGATATTAGTTATATAACTTAATAGAGTAGCTATAGACCTCCTAGGAGCTCTTATTATTCGCTAGATTATATAGATTTAAATATTTAACTTTAAAGTATAATATATCTATAATACTTAGAATATAGTAGTAGATAGCTTATTATAAAAACCCTAGGGACTTTCTAATATTATTAATAAGGAAGCTAAGTAAGAGATTAACTCTTAAATTAATTTATAGATCTTCTTTATAGATATAGAAGCTAGTTCCTTTTTTAATTAAGCTTAATACTATAATAATAAGTAATATATAGAGGAGGTCCTAGTAGGAAATATAGAAGTTATTAGTAATATAATAAATATCTTAGATATACTTCTTAATAATTCGCAGACCTATTTAGTATATTCTTAATAAATCGCTTATTATTTAATAATATAGATATACCCTCTAGGAATTTAACTAGTAAGGTATTATAACTTTAAGACTAGAGCATTAGATTATTATATTTTAGAACTACCTACCTTTTACTAAACTAATAAATTAAAAGCTAATACTATAATAAGTTATTAATAATTCTAAGTAGTAGAAGAAGCTAATTATAAAGGCTTATAGAGAGAGTAGTTATTAAGGTAAGTAGGCTATAGCTAGAGGACTATCTAATTATTAAATCTAGGCTAATATATATATAGAGATTAGTAAATTCTTAAAAGGTTACTCTAATTATTAAGAAAAGAGAGCTTAATATATAAATAATATAAGGACCTATAGCTCCCTAAAATAATTACCCTTTACTAGGATCTTATTAGATATATAAAGAGTAAGTAAGTAATACCTTATTAAGGTAAGGGATCTACTAATAGGATAGCTTAAAGCCTACTAGCTTAAGAGAGTAACTTTAGCTAAAATTACTAAGTTTATCTAGGAAGAGATCGTCTATTACTATAGACTATATAGCGAACTTATTATTAATAGAAGGCTAGAAAATAAGGATATTATTATTAAATTTAATAAGAAATATAATATAAGGAGGAAAGTAATATTTATATATAACTTAAGGGCTAATAGTATAGTTAAGACTAGTTATTAGCTAATTACTTATATATTATTAATATAAACCGGAGGATAGAGAGATATTAACCCTTAATTATACCTTCCCGCTACCCTATTTATAAACTAATTAAGTATTTATACTTTAACTAACTTTAGCCCTTTCTATCTATTATATAGGTTTAAGCCTATTACTCTTATTAAAACCCTAACGCTAACCTAGAGGGTTCTTAATTAGGATTTAGTAATAATAAAGGAAGAGGAGGTTTAAATATATCTATAAGCCTTCCTATAACTTAATAAGGATAGAAAATAAGCTAGAGAAATAATTAATAGTTAATATAAGAAAACTATAGAATACTATAATAGTTAATATAAGAAGACTATAAGGAAGGAGAGGCTAGAGGTAAGTAATTTAATATTAGTATTTAATATTAAGGGTTTTATTAATAAGTTATCTATTTAAAAGCTTAACTACTAATAGTAAGGTCCCTTTTATATCCTATTAAGCTCGGAATTACGCCGCAGCCCCTTCGTAAAAAGACTATAACAAATTTACCTAGTTCGCAGGTATAATTCGGGAAATACTATATAGGTATTTTAACCTATACCCTCTACTAGTTAAGGAAAATAATATAAGAACCCTATACGTTCCTACTACTCG
>JAVHLU010003361.1:0-11720 GCA_036785755.1 Colletotrichum ledebouriae
CTTCCCCTTTTCCTCTTTAGCTTAAATAAATAATATTATAATAACCTCTTATTAAATAAACTTAGGTCTAACCCCTTATATATTTAAGCTTATTATTATAATAATAATAATAAGTTAAGCGCTACTCCCTATTAGTTAGTAAGATAGTTAATAATAATATAGCTAAAACTTAAGATAAGTTATTATAAGCTAATTTAATAGTAGTAATAGAGTCCCTCTAGTAATAGTTATAAGAGGTTAAGTAGGGGAATAGCTAATATATAGCTATATAAACCCCTATAAGTACTACTAGTAAGGTATTAGTAATACTTAGTATAATATATTAGAAGCTATTACCCCTACCCCTAAAGTTTTTAAATAAGTAAAAGGAATATATTACCTAGGTATAATAAATAAGGTATAAGATTACTATAAATAGGGCGTTCTATACTATAGATATAGAGATATAATATTTTATTAACTCCTATTTAGATATTATAGCTTAGTAAGTAGTCTTTACTTTTTATAGAGCTAGAGGGGGTAAGGGGAAATATAACCCTAAGGACTTTATAATTTACTTAGACTAGATATATAAGGACTTAAATATCTAGTTATAAGCTATAGCCTAATTATAAACCTTCTAGTAGAAAGAGAATAAATCCCTAGTAACCTTCTTATTAAGATTTAAATAAATACTAGCTAATATAAGTAGTATAAACTAGCTTAGCTAAGTCTAGATCTTACTTCTAGAAGCCTCTCTTACCCCTAGGCTAAGGAATTAGCTAATTATTATTAATTTATTAGTTAATTATAATAGCTAGCTCTTAAAGGTTTAAAATATTATATAGAAAGTAGAGCGCTAGAAGGTTACTAGTAACTACTTAATAACTTACTAGAGACTTATTACTAAGAATCCTAAGGGGGATATTTATATAACTAGAGCTATATATATCTTATAAGTTAAGGAAGTAAGATACTATAACTATTAAAACTCTAGATCCTCCTTAGGTATTTCCCTAGTATAATACTAATAACCTTAGAAGGGTATAAGAAACCCCTATACTTATTATACTTATAAAGCTAGAGGTTATATTACTTAGTATTACTCTAGTAAGGAGGACTAGCTACTTAGAGTTATAAAAATAAAGATTTTAAAAGAAGAAATAGTATATTATAAGGTTATAAATAATTACTAAGTAATAACTAATTTCTTAAAAGAAAATAAGGAGTTAGAAAAAGACTAACTCTAGAGCGAAATTAGGCTCTAGAGCTTATTAAAAAGGAAATATTAAGTTAGGAAAAATATAAATAGGAATAACTAGCTAATAATAAGCTTATTATTATTTAAGTTAGAGTTAATAGAAGATATCTAGCTTATACCCTAGTAAATACTAGGAGTAATACTTATATAATAATTAACTTTTCCCTAGCTTAATACCTCTACTTTTTTATATATTAAGAAGAGATATTAATTTATAAGAAAGTATATACTTAGTAAACTATTACTAAGTAATATACTAGGTATAGTAGTATTTAATTTAGAAATAAGTAGCTATACCTAGTATATCTTTATATATATAGTTAATAGCCTAGACCCTAATATCCTCTTAAGGTACCCTTAGATAAAATAGAGCTAAGTTATTTATAATACTATAGCCTACTAAGTATATTATAAGAGGGAATAAGTTAAGCTATATCTAAAGGATTAAGAAGAAACTCCCCTTATAAAGGAAATAAGGGCTATAAGGTTCTTTAATATACCCTTATTCTCTATAATCTACTAATATCTAGCGAGATAATAAAGTAAGTACTAGGAGGATACTAAAGAGGTATTAATATAAGCTATTAGCTTATTTAATATTAAGAAAGCCTTAAACCTAAGACTAAAGGAGGATTAATAATACTATCTACTAAACTAGGTCTTAAGGGAGTTTTCTAACTTATTTAACTCTAATAAGGCTTACCTATTACCCCCTAGGTAACTAGGGGTAAATTTATTAAATTAACCTTATACTAGGATTAGATAAGAGGGAGCTACTACTCCCCTAGAGCCCCCTCTATAGTATATTAAGAAAAGAGCTACTAGTATTAAAAAAAACCTTATAAAACCTCCTAGATAAGGGGTTTATTAAAGCTAGTAGCTTATTTACTAGGGTACTAGTACTCTTTATAAGGAAGCTAGGTAGGGGAATTTACTTCTATATTAATTATAAGGCTCTTAATATAATTATAAAGAAAAACTACTACCCCCTCTTATTAATCTCTAAGATACTACGCTAAATAAGTATAACTAAGTAATATACTAAGCTAGATATAGTAATAGCTTTTTATAAGTTAAAAGTAATAAAGGAGTACTAAGAGAGAACTATATTCTATACTTAGTATAAGTTATTTAAGTAAGTAATTTACTTATTTAGTTTAACTAGCGCCCTTACTAGCTTCTAATAATATATTAATAATACCCTATAAGACTTCTTTGATAACTTTATTATTACTTATATAAATAATATATTAATTTACTTTAATAGAATAAGAGAAAACTACGAGAGGAAGGTCTAAGAGGTCCTCTAGAGGCTAGTAAATATAGGCCTAAACCTTAACCTTATAAAGTATAAGTTTTTAATTAAGAGGGCTAAGTATATAAGGTTTATTATAATAATAGGAGAGGGTCTCTCTTATAATCCTAAGAAACTCTAGGTAATTACTAAGTAGTTACCCCCTACCTCCCTAAAGGGGGTTTAGAGCTTCCTAGGGTTTATAAACTATTATAATATATTTATACTAGAATATAGGGATATTATTAAACTACTTATATTACTTATTAGAAAGAATATAACATTCTAATAGGGAAATAATTAAAAATAAGCCTTCTTATAGCTTAAGTAGCTTTTTAATACCTAGCTAGTGCTCTATTAATTTAATTTAAAAAATAAGATTATTATTAAAACTAATTATTCAGGATTTATATTAAGAGGGGTATTCTTATAAGTTAACCTAGAGGGTACTTAGTATCCTATAGTATTCTACTTATAGAAGCTCTTACTTATAGAGTATAACTACCCTATTTATAATAAGGAGCTCTTAGTAATCCTTTCTTATTTATATATATAGAGGGTAGAGCTATATAATATAACTACTTTTAAAGTACTAACTAACTACTAGGGGCTTAAATACTTTATAAAGAAGTAGTACTTTATAGAGTACTAGAGCTAGTAAGTAGAGGAGCTATCCTAGTATAATTTTACTATTAAATACTACCCTAGTAGGGAAGTAATAGCCCCTAATACCCTCTCTTAGAGGGAATAAGATATATTATAAGGGTAGGATAATAAGTAGAAATAGGGGAGGGTCTTATAGCTAATACTAGACTACGCCTACCCTTATAGGGACCTTATAATTAACCCCCTAGTAAGGAGAAGTTAGAAGGGCTATATTAATATCCTAGATACTATAGTCTTTAATAATAACTCTAAACTATAGGCACTATAGCTAGAAACTATAAAGAAGGATATAATATATAAGGCTATATACTATATAGTTACTTACTAGCTTTAGAGCTTCCTATTAGATATAAAAGCTAAGGTTTAAATTAATAAATATAATATTAATAGTTAGAGGAGACTAATATTTAGGGGGAGGCTATAGGTACTTAGTAGAGAGGATAATAATAACTTACTAGGAGAGCTCTATATAAAGATTATTTAATAGAGCTATAACTTAAGTATAACTACTTACTTAAGCTATAATAATACGCTAGAAATAGTAAGCTAGTAGTTCTATTAGCTAGGATAATTATAAATAATATAGAGATTTATAAGGAACTATAATATTTATAGAGAGATATATATCTAGAGGTAAGCTAAGAGGAGCTTCCTAAAGCCCCTACTAATACTTACTTAGTTATACTTAGACCTCTTAATAGACTTTATTATAAACTTACTACTTATAAAGGATAATGCTAGCTAATACTTATAAGTTATAATAAATAGGCTAGGTAAGTTAATAATACTAGAGGAGATAGGTATTATAGAGATAGAAGCTTATATCTACTAGTTCCTTACCTCCTACTTTTAGTTCTATAGGTTCCTATATAGTATTATTAGTAATTAAGGGTCTAAATAAGTAAGCTACTTCTAGGTTAAATTCTACTATCTTACTAAGATAAGGAGGCTATTAAGTATTATATATTACCTATAAACTAATAGTAATACTAAGAGGTAGAACTAGGAGATATAAGCTATCCTATATATATTTATTACCTAGGTATAGGATAACTAGGGGTAGCTCCTACTTATTACCTAGCTAGTACTTTATAATAGGGTTAGTAATATAACTAGGCTCTTATTATTCTTTTTAAAATATAGGTATTATATTAACCCTATACCTATAGTAAATAATATAATAGAAGAAGCCCCCTCTAGAGATATAATAGCTACTCTCCTAGTAATAAGACTATAGGAGGTAATAGACTTTATCTAAGTAAGTATTATAGCTACTTAATAGTATAGTAAGGAGAATATAAACTAGTATAGAACGCTTATAAAGGAGTATTAAGTAAGTAATAAGGTTTAGCTTTTAATAACTAATTATAAAAGTCCTAGGCCTAGTAAGAAACTATTATAGTTATATTATAAATATATTATAATTAGAGTCCGGAGCCTATATATTGTTAAGTTAGATATACCTAGTAATATCTACCTAAGGTTTTATATAGACCTCCTCTAGAGGGTACTAGAGGACCCCTTACTTATATAAATAAAGATAGACCCCTAGCTACTACTAGTTATAGCTAATAATAGTAAATTTAAGTAGTATATAGAGGAGATATATATAATATAATAGAAAGTAATTAGGCGAGGGTAGAGGCGCGAGGTTCTAGTTAAGTAGGAGGGATATATAGAGCCTACCTAGGAGCTTATAGAGGCTATTATAAAGACTGCTATAGTAAATAGGTATAAAGCCCTATATAGATATAAGAGTATAGCTATAGGCTTAAACTAGGAAAGGCTAGAATACTAAAATATAGGTATGCGTAGTTATATTAAACTATTACTTAACCTTCTAAGTCTCTAGCTTATAGAGTTTTCTTAAGAGTATATATATTTACTACTAATTCGCTAATATTCTACTAATAGCGTTAGCTCTATATCCTATACCCGCTATTATTCCTTATAATTACCCCCCCCTCTAGAGCCTTAGTCCCTAAGGCGTATTAATAGGGTAATATAGCTCTACGTTATTATAGATATTATTACTAACTATAGGGCGGCGTCTCTATGCCTTAATTATATTATTTGCTCTTACCCTCTGCGCTAAATCTAGGTAGTTATAGCGAATAACGTATTTTTATTTTCCTAGCGCGTTATAAGTATTTTTAAATTTTAATTATTATTATTATTTTTTAATTAGTTACTAATAGTTATATAACCGTTTAGTAGTATATAACTAATAATTATTTAGCCTTATTACCTAGCGACTTAAAATATAAAAGGGTATTTTCTTTTTAAGGTCTCTAACTTAGTTAGAATTTCTCCTCTTTATAATCTTTTTTAGTCTAGCTGCCTCTCCTATTTTAGCGCCTATTTTATAAGCTTTTATTATAATTATTAAGTTCTTTCCCTTTTCTTCTAATCTCGCTTATATCCCTCTCTAGCCTCTTACTAATAGCTCTCTATAATATCTTATATTATATATATAGGTATAGTTCTTATAAAATACCTCTATAATCCTAAGATTCTTTCTAGTAATCTTACTAGTAATACTAATAGTAGCTATCCTTATCTTAGCTATCTTTATAAAATATATTAGGATATTATCTACTTTTACTATATATATAATAAGTACGCGTAGAAGTATATCTATTATAACTTTAATAAGAAGAAATACGCTACTATAAGTCTCTACTAATTTACTAATAAGTTACTATATATTAATATTCTTTAAGTCCCTTATAAGCTTTAGGGCATAGCTTAAATAACTTAGAATATATTCTATTAGATCTAGATCTAGTAGCGTAATAATATCCTAACCCCTCTTTATTATTACTATATTCTAGCTATACTTAGTAACTATTTAGTAGTATAGAAGTATATTACTAAGCTTATTTATAATCTTACTACTAGTAGTAGTAGCTATAATATAGAGTAGCTTTAGTTCTAGGAGCTTGCCTCTATTTATAAGCACCTCGCGCTTAATATCCTAGTCTATATAAGCTATTACTTACTATTCCCTTACTAATTATATCTTACTAACTAGCCTCTAGCCACTGCATAGTGATTTTACCTGCTCAAGTGCAATAGACCTTCTAACTCCGCGCCTCCTAATAATACATAGCCTTCGGTTATGTAATCCTTTCCTAACTATAGCCGCACTTATATATACCTATTAATAGCCTCACGATCTTCAACTTTATATCGATAATAACGTGGTTTTTAATTATTTAAACTACGAAACTATCGACTTTTCCTCTCGCGTACTACCTACGCTACTATTAAATACCGCCTCTATTACTACTTTATCCGCTAGCTATACTATTATTAATAACGCTCTCTCTATATTAAAGCAGTTAGCATAAGCCGTACTTACTAACGTTCCCCTAAGGGGCCTAGGCTACCTCTACCTTAATAGTATAGAGGACCTACTCGAAGAAGGGCTATTTTATAGGGTATATAATAACCTACCTAGCTTTTACTACTAAGTCTACTTACTTAGCTATAATATAATAGCGAGTATCCCCTCTAGGGGTATTAATAAGAGCCCTCTTAAGGGCTATATTAATAATATATTCTCTATATATAATAGAGTAGTTAAAGAAGGAGTAGGTTTTATTAATTATATTAATACTAAACTCTCTAGTAAGCTCTTATGCATTATTAGTATTAAAGGGTATACCTCGCGTAAGCTTAGCGTTTTTATATATAGGGTCTAGTGCTAACATAGTTAAGGATTTATTATAGGTTATAGAGATAAGGATAAGGAAGAGGGAGAGGTATAAGGCCCTGCTCGTAGTAGTAGAGCTTCTTATACTTCTAGCTATAAGAACCTCTTAGGAAAGACCTCTTTAGTTAAGGAGTTACCTCTTATATAGTAGCGTTTACCTTTAGTACCTTACTAGAAGGTTAACCTTTTAGGTTAAGAAGTTATCTTATATAGTAGCTTTTACCTTACTAGAAGGTTTAGCGAGGGCGTTTCTAGGCTATAAGAGCCTTAGTAGCCCGTTTAGCTCTAATATAATTAGCCCTAGTATAGCGCGCGTCCGACTTTATATAGTAATATTTAGAGGGTTTACTTATAAGTAGTAGGAATATATAGGGTTCCTATATTATTTTCCTTAACTAGTAGAGGGTATAGGTTAAAATACCTATATAGTATTTCCCAAATTATACCTGCGAACTAGGTGAATTTGTTATAGTCTTTTTGCGAAGGGGCTGCGGCGTAATTCCGAACTTAATATCTTACTAACTACTAGGTTATAGGTTAGTACCCTTTATAATAATATTAATATTCTTTAGCGCCTAAACGCTACCTAGCTAGTATATATTTATAATAATAATCCTATTAACTACTCCTATAATAAGATTAACTACCTATTTAATAACCTTTTAATAAAGCTAGTCCTTAGGCGCGCCTATAAGTATAATATCGCCTTTTTCCCTAGGTTTTATTAGGAGCTTTAAGAAAATCTCGCTAAGTATACTACTAATAATATCCCCTCTTACTTTATTATTATTACTAGTACTTATCCTATCTCCTATACCTCTTACCTTAGTACTCCTACTAAGTATAGCTAAAGTAGTAGCGAAGAGTTAGTAAAGAAGGCTAAGAGAGCTAAGGTTATTATTACTATCTCTAATAGTAATAGTTCTAATAGCGAGTTAGGTAATAGCGCTAGTAGCGAGTCGGGTAGTAGCGAGTCGGCTAGTAGTTAGCTTATAAGTAGCGATAATAGGGATACTAATAGCGCTAGTTTAGCGACTAGTCGCTATAGTAATCGCAGTAATACTACTTATAGTTATAGCGGTTATAGTAGTCGCCCCCGTAGCTATCCTAAGAAATTAACTACTTAGATAGTTAGCTCTTTTCCCCTTTTATAGGATAATACCCCTTTTCGCTATAGCTTTAGCGATAATTCGCCGCTTAATTTAATTAATATTTTACTTCTAAATTAAGTTCTATTTCGTAGTCTTATAGTTTATAATTACTAACTTATTATAGTAGTTTTAATAAATAGTTGTCCTACTTCTTATAAGCCCTCTTATATTATCTATTAGACTTATAAATAGCCTCTTATATATTTACTAAGTTCTCTATAGGTTCTTATATATTATATTCTATAAGCTATCCTACTTACTTAACTAAGTACTATATATTATTACTAATACCTTATTATATAACGATCTCTTTAACCTCCTATTCCTCTAGCTTATCCTTAAGCTCTAGGTATATAGATAAGCTTTTACTACTTATTTAGTAATTATCCTATAGTTCTAGTAAGATAATTAAGAATATATTATATATCCTTTAGTATTATAATAGTAAATAAACTCTATAAGCTTATATACT
The DNA here is from genome assembly GCA_036785755.1 of Colletotrichum ledebouriae. Lineage (NCBI taxonomy): Eukaryota > Fungi > Ascomycota > Sordariomycetes > Glomerellales > Glomerellaceae > Colletotrichum > Colletotrichum ledebouriae. Next base: position 8,542 of record JAVHLU010003361.1, read on the forward strand.
AATTAGTCCTATAATAGCTACTTATATAAACCTAGGTATTAGTTATTTATTCTTAAACTAGAAGTTCTTTATTAATAGCCTAATAACTCATCCCTAATAGTAGGTCTATTCCTTATACCTCGCGTTATAATACTTAGCTTATACCTTAGTAGCGTTTTGCTACTATTCCTAAGCCCTCTTATAAAGTTTTAAGATATATTTAATTCGCTCCCTTATGCCCTATACTATAACCTTATTTATAAGGGTTATATATTCTATATAACGTAGGTAGTAGCTATATAGGGCCTCTATTAGTAAATAGCTAGTAGTAGTATAGTAATTATTATTATATACGAACTTAGCCTTAGGTAGCTAGATAGCCTATTCTTATAGCGAGTTACTAGTATATACTTATAGGTACTTTTCTAATATCTAGTATATCCTTTTAGACTACCTATTAGTCTAGGGGTAATATATAATAGAGAGGTAGCGCTTAATAGCCCTCTCTCTTATAAATTCCTCTTAAAATTAGCTAGTAAAGAGCTTATCTTAGTTACTAATAATACCCTCTAAAGTACTAAAATAGTACTCTACCTATTTATAGATAATCTATACTAACTTAGTAGCTATTAGCTACTTTATTATTAGGATAAATATAATAAACTTAGTTATCTAGTATATAATAACGAGAACTACGTTATACTCCCTACCTTTATACTAATAGCTTAGTAGTAGTCTAGTAATAAAGTCTATACTAATTTCCTAAAATAAGTGCGCTAGTAGGGGTAGTAAGTATAACTTTCTATAGGGCTTATACCTTAGAACCCTGATGCCTTAGTTTATATAGCACCTTATAATGTAATTATATATATCTATAGCTAAGTTTAGCTAGTAAAACTTCCTCGAGATTAACTTAGTAGTCTTATTTACCCCTATATAACCTACCCTGCGGTTATTATAGTATTAGTAAAGGATTTTAAGTCTTAGGGACCTCTCCTAGGGTATTTCTAACCTTCCCTTATAGAATAAGGTTCTATAGCTATTAATTATATAGCCCCTATAATCGCTAGCTAGTTTATATACCCTCTTTAATTAGGTCTAGTAGTATAAGTCGTTAGCCTATAGTCTATAGATAAGACTTTCTATTACTTTAGAGGGTTACTAACTATATACTATTTTACTTATTATAAGCTCCCTTATAATTTAGCATAAGATATACTACTATGCTATAGTAACCCTAGCTCTAAGCAAGTTCTCTAGGATAGTAACCTCTTACTAAGTATTCTCTATATCTTCCCTTACTCTTTAGTATTAGGTTATTATAGCTATTATAGTTATAGTAATATTAGCGTGCTATAGAGCGCTATACTAACTAGAGACTAAGGTATCTCCGCCCCTAGAGCTATCTATTTAAAAGGGGTATTATTTTATACTAGCCCTTATAGCGTTAATAAATACTCTTAAGGTCTCTATATTACTTTATAAGATAGTAATACTTATCTAGAGGTCTACTAGTAGGTTATTAATAAACCTTAGCTTCCTTACTAGGGTTAGGAGTATATTATTATATTTTACCTCCCCCTCTATATAGTCTAGCCTCTTAGATAGCCTATCTACTAGGTTTATAACCCCTAACCTATGCTCTAAGTTAAAGTTAAATACTAAGAGTTTATATACTTATCTAGTAAGCCTTCCCTAAAGGTCCCGCGCTAATATACTAATAACTCCTTTTAACGCCTAGTAATCTATTAGAATTATAAACTTTTTTAATATACCTTAAAAGTAATAAGCCTAGTAATCTAGGCTTTTAACTATAGCGAGAAGCTCTTATTAGCTCACTCCCTAATACTACTTAATATTACTAAGCTTTTATAAATAATAAGTAACTAGTTACTACTAGCTATTAATATATTATAATAGGATACTAGATATAGCTTTTATAAAAGCATCCGTTTCTATTCTTATTTTATAAGTTAGGTCCTAATATTAGAAAATAGTTACTAAGTAGAAAGTAGCTTAGAGCTATATAAAGGCCTATTAAGCCTCTTCTAGCTAGTAAAATTCGCTTCCCTTCTTACTATTCTTATTACCCTTTAGTAGGGACGTTATAGGGGCTATAATACCTAAATAGCTTATAATAAACTTATAGTAGAAATTATAGAATCCTAGGAAGACTTAGATCTCCCTATATATCTTAGGTAGCTTCTATTTAGTAATAGCTTAGATATAGGTTTAGTCTATTAATATACCTTTAGGTATAATAATATACCCTAGGAACTCTACTCGTTATTAATAGAACCTATACTTACTAAGCTTAGTATATAGCGCTTATTAGCAAAGCCTGCGGAGTACTTAGTAAAGGTCCTTTATATACTACTCTCTTATCTTAGAGTAAATTATAATATTATTTATATAAGTAATATAATAGGTATTTAGTAGCTTAGCGAGCGCTTAGTAAATATATACCTAGAACGTTACTAGGGCGTTTATAAGTCTAAATAGTATAATAATATATTTAAAATACTTATAATAAGTCCTAAAAGCTATCTTCTAGTAGTTTTCTAGCTTAATATAGATATAATAATATATATCTTAAAGGTCGATCTTTAAGATCTATTTCACTCCCTAAAGCTTATCTAATAGCTTACTAATAAGGGTAAGTAGATATTAGTTTTTTAGTATTACCTTATTAAGGCTTTAATAATTTATATAAAAGTATAAGGATCTATCCTTTTTAGGTATAAGGAGAATAGGGGTACTTACTTCGCTTATTAAGGGTTAAATCCGCCCTATTACTTAATTATTAGTAATATATTAGTAGAGCTCCTCTAGCTAGTACTTATTTAGTAAGTAGATAGGCTTATATAGAGGTTTCTTCTCTTTAATTAAGTTAATAGTATATTCTATACCCTCTAGGGCTAGGTATTCCTTTACTAACTACTTAGTAAATATTACTTATTTATTAAGTAGCTCTAGTATTAATTCTACTTCGCTCTCTAAGGTATCCTCTTTGCCTAGGGCCTCTATTAGTAGCTTATAGGGAGTAATATTCCCTAATATATATATAATATAGGCCTTCTAGCTATTTTTAATAACCTCTTATATAAATACTAATAGCTTAGTAATACTAAGGCGCTTATATCCCTAGGTATTTATCTAGGTATTAATTATAATACCCTCCCTTCTTATAGAGTATTATA
>JAVHLU010003362.1:0-11716 GCA_036785755.1 Colletotrichum ledebouriae
ATAGTATTTAGATTAAAAGTATTATCTCCTTAGCTAGTAACTCTCTTAATAAGGGTTAAGATATCTATCTCGTAATTAGCCCTATTAATATTTAGGGTCCTAAAGTTCTCTATAAGAGAGTTAATAAATAAGCTAGTAGTCTAAGCTATAGAGGGTTTATTAGCTTTACCCTTCTACCTTATTAGAATCGTCTTTATAAGGACTTAAAGTATTATTATTAGTTTAGGCTTAATAAGGCTAGATAACTACTAAAGTTCTTAGTAGGTAGTAGATTATTTAATTAGGGTATCTTTTACTATAACTAACTACTTTAAAATAACCTTAGTAAGCTAGTAGCTAAGACTTCAGGCTATAGCTCCTATAGCCCTCTCTAAAAAATAGTAATAAGTAATGCGAACGAGCTTAGTATTAGTAGGTTCTAGGTCTCTATGCTAGATAGCTCTCTATTAAAGCTATTAAATAGTAGTAATTAACGCTATAACTTAAGAAGGGTTATTATTCTTAATATAAGATCTTATAACTAGGTTCTAAAGGTCCTTATTAGGATCTTAATAAGGCTTCAGGTCTATAAATCCAAACTAGTATAGAAGTCTCTCCTTAGCTTCCTTCTAAGTCTTTACTTTATTAATATAAGATTTTATTATATCTTAATAGTCACTAGAGCTATATATATAGACCTCGTTCTTTATATTTTTATTAGTCTTATAGTAAAGCTTTAAAAAGCTCTTATAGTTAGTAATAAAGTTAGAGATATTAGTACCTATAAACTTAGGCGCTCTAGTTAAATAGGGAGTTATTACTATAATAATAAGACGTCTTATAAGGAGATCTATAAGGGCTATAATATCCTAATTAGTATAGCTTCCTTTAGGGGAATATAGAGTGCTTAAAAGTATTACTCCTATCCTAGAAGTAGGATTCGCAGACCTATCTATACTATTATTAGAGGCTAGCTACCCTATAGCACGAGGTTATATCTCGCTAAATAAAGCTCTTATAAATCTCTCTTTAGGCTATTTCCCCTTATTAAAAGAGGATCTAGTATCTAAGTTAGCTAAGGAAGAAGAAGATATAATACTTATAGGTCTATAAATATTAAGGTTAATATTATATAGTTAAAGTAATAAAGTATTATAGTTAATAGAGTGAAGTTATTATTATTATATCTTCTAAATAGAAAGATAAAGTAGGTAGGTATAACTTTTTTTAAATAAAATAGAAAAGGAAATAGTATAAACTAAATAACTTAATAAATATAGGAAAGGTCTAGCGACCTTAATCTTACTACTCTAAGCTATTATAGATCTACTTCGAGTCTTATTACTTAATATAGAAGGGTCTTCCTAATAATACTCTTATCTTAGAAGAATTTATAGCTTCTCTATATTAGTATCTCTCTAAAGTTAGTATATCGCTCTTAATACTTAGGGCTATAATAATAAGGGGTTTATTAGTCTCTAGTTATTAATCTAGTTAATCTTACTATACTTATTAGCTTAGTAAGACTACTAATCTCTATATTAGTATTATATATAGCTATCTTAGCTATATCCGCTATAACTTACTAGTAAAATAATAGTAGTTTAGATAATATATAAGGGGGTAAGGAAAGGGATATACTCGCTAGAACCTATTAATAGTATATAGAAAAAAAGAGAAAGGGAGGATTTCAAGGTCTACGTCGTTCCTACCTTAATTCTATAAGAAAGTATAGCTATTACCTTTCCCTTAGAACTAAGGTAGGTTTATAAATATCTTCCTCTCTTTAAACTATGTTTTTATTATTATTTATATCGTTATTATTCGTTATTTATAAATTTCTTAAGTTATTATTATATTTAAAGTAGATTAATTATATATATATATATATATTAATAGCGGGGATATATAGACGTAGCGAAGGTATCTAACTCTCTAAGAAGCCTATAAAGGCTATTAAAAAGAGTAAACGAATCCGCCTCTAGGTACTATTAGAAAGGGCTAGAACTAATAGGAACTAGAAAGATAATAAATAATATAGCTCTACCTATAAATAGGTAAGAATATTAAGAATAGGCTTAAAAGATATATAGAATAATTCGTAGATCTAATTAAAAGAGATTATCTCTATTAGGCGCTAATTTGCTAAGAAAGTATTAAAAAACGAGGTATAGGGTTATTAAGGTACTTATAGTAATAATAATAATACTATCCTCCCCTCTACTATGCTCCTCTCCTCTACGCTCTACTCTATAGTCTCCCTGTAATAGGTCCGTGCGCTAAGGGAGTTTTCTAAAAGTTACGCAGCCAAGTCTATCCTATCCTATCCCACTAAGGAGAAGCTTCTATATTAGTTTAGATTTATAGATTTAAAGTCTTAATAAGACCTTAATAAGGATCTTTAGAACCTAGTTATAGGATCTTATATTAAGGATAATAACCCTTCCTAGGTTATAGTATTCATTACTACTATTTCATAGCTTTAATAGAGAGCTATTTAATAAGGAGATCTAAAGCTTACTAATACTAAGCTTATTTATATAACTTATTATTACTTTTCAGAGAGAGCTATAAGAGCTATAGCTTAAAGTCTTAGCTACTAGCTTACTAAGGTTATTTGAAAGTAATAAGTTATAATAGAAAACGCCCTAATTAAATAATTTACTACCTATTAAGAACTTTAGTAGTTATCTAGCCTTATTAAGCCTAAACTAATAATAATACTTTAAGTCCTTATAAAGACGATTCTAATAAGGTAGAAGGGTAAAGCTAACGAACCCTCTATAGCTTAGACTACTAGCTTATTTATTAACTCTCTTATAGAGAACTTTAGAACCCTAAATATTAATAAGGCTAATTATAAAATAGATATTTTAACCCTTATTAAGAGAGTTACTAGCTAAGGAGATTATACTTTTAATCTAAACGCTATAGAAGCTACTAAGCCTTATAAATAATAATCTTAGGACTATTTATAGACTTAATATTAATAATAATAATACTTTTACTTATAAGCTAGATATAGAGATTATTAAAGAGGTTATTAGTAATACTAAGGATTTAGAAGAGGTAGAGTAAGAGGAGGCTATAGAGGCATCGAATAAGATAGATTACTATAATATATACCTTTCTGGGCTATAGGAACCTACTAGGTTTATAGTACTATTAACTATATTATTATTAGCTATATTAAGTTTTAGAATAGGTATATAAGTAGCGAAAGGGGCGGTAAAACAGCCTGAATAATAGATATTAATAGGCTGAGTGATATTATGATGAAAGCTAATAAGATTAAGCATAAGGAGGTATTTTCCCTCGAACCAATTGATAGAGAAATCGTTAAATATTGATAATATTATCTCTAAGTTACAAATCCTACCCTCGTGAAGTGAGGGGTAAGATATTCTAAAACGTGACTGCAAAGCAGTAGCTTATTAAGCAGAAACCGCGCTTAGATCACTATGTGGTCCGTGCGCAATTTCTGTATATTTATAGCTATAAAGTTAAGGATTATAAATATATATATAAGGTTATTGCTATTATTAGAATTTATATAGACTTTTGAAGAATTTATTCTATAAAGGAAATACTTTTATAGTTATTATTTTATATTTTATAGTTTTTAAACTATTATTAAAGAGATATTATATAGGTATATAACTATATATACTATAGTTATTTATTAAGGTTTATATAACCCTTATAAGATTATTATAGAATTTTAAGATATACCTTCGGTATTCTTATAGTTACTATAAGTAAGTTAGTAGAGGAATAGCAGCGAAAGCTTCTAGAGGAGGTTATAAGAGTTATTAATTATAATAAGATACGCCCTAAACTATTTATTAGCTTTATAAATTTATTCAAAGATATTATATAATTATATAACTTTATAGATATAATACTCTTTAGCTTTAAGCTAAAGAACTAGTATATTAACCTAGTAGAAGATATTACTACTATAAAAAGAGTGAAAGCTAGAGATTATTATATAAAACCTTATAATACTCGTTATTACTAGTCTTCCTAAACCAGTAAACTTATTCATAATTTAAGACCCTCTTATTTAAATTACTTAGAGAGTTATAAAGCTATTAGATAATAAGGAAGAAGCTAAAGATATTATATTAATAGATACCCCTAAGAAATAAGTTAAGTAATAGAAATAGGATAAATAGAATAAGCTTTAGATTTAATATGATAATTTATAAACTAGCTATACTTTTACCCTTAAGCTATATAATAAGAGAGTAAATAGGAAAGTAGCTATCTCTAAAGCTTTCTTTTATTAGAACTAGCCTAATTAGGATAGAATAATTTATAATACTACTAAAGCTATAATTAATAGGTATAAGGAAAGATATAACTTAAATATATAAGAGGTCTTTATTCCTATTAATATAATACTTTTAGATTAATCTAATAAGATAGGAGCTAGTAATAAGGAGCTATAGAAATAGATAGATCGATAGAATAATAATAAGAACTATTCTAAAAGCTAGTTAACTTTAATAGCTATCTCTATAAACTTACCTAAGTACTTATAGACTAAGGTAATTTGATTTAATTACTATATAATTAATCCTATTTTTAAAATAGGTATTATAATAGAAGATTAGGATTCTATATTACTTCTATTACTAAGATATATTACTATTCTAGACTTTATTATAACCTACTAGTAGATTATTATTACCCTTTATAGCTTTATAAATATACTAATTAGAGGGATTATTAATAATAAGTTAGCTATTAACCTTATTAGTAAAAGTTATATTAAGCACCTAGGCTTATAGAGCGATATAATTAAACTAAATATAGGAATCTATAGGATTACTAATAGAGAGTAGAGGGTCTAATTTATAAGTATAATTATAAATAATATTTATATTAATAATTATTAGATTTAAGATATTAGCTTTTTTATTTTCCTTAAAAATACTTATAATAAGGACTTAGTACTAGGAGCTCTTTTTATCTTAAAGACTTGAAAAATACTAAATTATATATAGAACTAGATTATTAGAGTCTTTTAGTCTAGGAATATTAAGATTAATATCCCGCTATTATTCTATATAAGAGATATAACTACTTACTTCCTAGAAATTATTACTAAAATAAATTACTTTATTTCTTCTTAATGTTAATATACCCTTTTATCTCTTATAGAGGAGGGGGAATAGAGGCTACTACTAATAAACTTAATATAATAATAAGCTTAGACTTTATAGGAGATAATTAGTAAGTTAATAATACTAAGGATAAGGAAGAGCTAGATATAATACTAGGGAGTATAAAAGTATACTAGGATATTAAAGCGATTTAATAAGCTTTTAAAGGCTATTATAACCTACTAGATAAAGTTAAGTAATACCTAGACTTAGATAAAGGAGTTATTAGTATTTTTAAAGAGTTTAGATTAATCTTTAATAAGGTCCTAGAGATTATAATCTATAATAAAGTTACCCCTAAGCTTAATAATATCTATAAAGCGATTATAAGTATAGGGTATATAGTAGGATATAATAGCTAGAATATTAAATATTAATACTATATTTATAAACCTAAGAAAAGAATATTAAAAAAGAAAGTAATTAGAAAGAAGTATAAGTTAGTATATTAGAGAGATATTAAAGTTATTATAGCTATAGATACTACTTTCTCTTATAATAATTATAAGCCTATATTAATAACGCCTATATTACTAATAGAAGATATTAATATAATATATAAGATAAAAGATAAGAAAACGTAACCTATTAATAATATTATATTAAATAGCTTAACCCTAAATAGAGACCTAGAGTAAAGGTTAAAAGTATAGGTAAGGGTTAAGAAGAATATAATACTAGATCCTAGCGCCCTATTTATAAGCTTAGTTATACTAAAGTTTTTAGTTATTAAATAAAGAATAAGGCTTATAAGAGCTTAATAAGAAACTATCCTCAAAACTATTAATTATCTATAGCTTAAAAAAAAAGAAGCTCCTTTTAGCTATTCTTATTATAGGAGAGAAAGCTTTAGCCTAGGAATTTAAGTATTATAGCTCTATATACTCCTCTATTATACTTCTATAAATAATTTAAATAATATTATATAAGGTATAGTAAGCGAAAGGAATCCTAATATTAAGAGGACTAGAGTAGGATATTATTATTAAGTTTGGAATTAAGCCCTAGCCCCTTCGTAAAAAGACTATAATAAATTCACCTAGTTCGTAAGTATAATTCAGGAAATACTATATAGGTATTTTAACTTATACACTCTACTAGTTAAGGAAAATAATATAGGAACCCTATACATTCCTACTACTTATAAGCAAACCCTTATATATAAAGTTAGACGCGCGCTATACTAGGGCTAATTATATTAGAGCTAAACGGGCTACTAAGGCTCTTATAGCAACGCCCTCGCTAAACCTTCTAGCAAGGTATTATAAAAGGAGCTATATAAGATAACTCCTTAACCTAAAAGGTTAACCTTCTAGTAAGGTGCTAAAGGTATTATAAAGGCTACTATATAAGATAACTCCTTAACCTAAAAGGTTAACCTTCTAGTAAGATATTAAAAATAAAAACTACTATATAAGAGGTAACTCTTTAACTAAAGAGGTCTTTCCTAAGAGGTTCTTAGAGCTAGAAGTATAAGAAGCTCTATTACTATAAGTAGGGCTTTATACCTCTCCCTCTTCCTTATCCTTATCCCTTAATTATATTAATACTAAACCTTATATATAAAAACGCTAAGCTTACGCAAGGTTTACCCTTTAATATTAATAATATATAAGAGCTTACTAGAGAGTTTAGTATTAATAGAATTAATAAGACCTACTCCTTCTTTAACTACTTTATTATATATAGAGAGCGTATTATTAATATAGCCCTTAAGAGGGCTCTTATTAATACCCCTAGAGGGGATACTTACTATTATATTATAACTAAGTAAGTAGACTTAGTAATAGAAGCTAGGTAAGTTATTATATACCCTATAGAGTAGCTCTTCTTTAAGTAGGTCCTCTGCACTATTAAAGCAGAGGTAGCCTAGGCCCCTTAGGGCTTAAATATTAGCAAGTATAGCTTACGCCGACTAATAGAGAGAGCGTTACTAACGACGGTATAGCTGCGAAGGCGTTAGCTAACCTAATAGAATAAGAGGACTACAAAAGTAGTAACGACTTCTAGCGGATAAAGCTGTGATAGAGGCGGTATTAGCAGCGCGGGTAGTGCGCGAGAGGAAAAGTTAATAGTTTCGTAGTCTGTCCGTACTTAAATAATTAAAAACTACGTTATTATCGATATAAAGTTAAAGATCGTGAGGCTATAGGCATGTATAAGTGCGGCTATAGTTAAGAAAGGTAGTTAGTAATTACAATCACGTAAACGAAGGCTATATATTATTAGGAGGCGCGGAGTTAGAAGGTCTATTGCACTTAAGCAGGTAAAATCACTATGCAGTGGCTAGAGGCCATAACGTTTATATTACTTATTAAACTACTATAAATATATATATTACCTTAAGGAGTAATAAACTTAGTTACTTAGTTTCTATAGGTTATAATTAGAATCCTATATAACCTTATCCCTAGCTACTATAAAGCCTTCCTTAATAATATTACTATTAAAGGACTAACTTCGCAATATAATAAAAAAGAGATCGAGTCTTATCTAGGGATTTATAGATTTATTTTAGAATACGTAAAGAATATTAATAAGGTCCTAGTTAATTTAGAGCTAGCGGAGTATATAGTAGTAGTAGTTAAGTTATAGTAGGCCTAGGAAGTAGTAATAATTATTAGCTATATTTATAATACTAATAAGCGTTATCTAGAGGAAGCGAAGATAGTTAAGATCTATAAATAGGCTACTTATACTAATTTAATAAAGTTAAAGGCTTTCCTTAGGATTATAACGTTCTATAGATCCTAGGTAAAGGACTACTGTATTATTATAAAGCTACTTATTAACTTACTTAAGAAGGATAGTTTATTTAGCTAAGAAGAGAAGTAATAAATAGCTATAGATACCTTAAAAGTAATACTTATAAGGGCCTTAATCCTTATTACTATAGACTATAGCCCTAAAGGAGGAGATATCTACCTTATAGTTAAGGCTAGTAATATAGGATAAGGCGGAGTCCTAGGATAATTTATTAATAACTAGCGCGTAGTCTCTAACTTTAAGAGTAATACTTAGTTAGGACTAGAGCTATTATATAATATTAGGAGGAAGGAATTATATAGTATTTTAAAAGCTTTAAAGAGGGTATATAACTATTTATATAGATAATACTTTATCTTAGAAATAGATACTTAGATATTAGTTATATAACTTAATAGAGTAGCTATAGACCTCCTAGGAGCTCTTATTATTTACTAGATTATATAGATTTAAATATTTAACTTTAAAGTACATTATATCTATAATACTTAGAATATAGTAGTAAATAGCTTATTATAAAAACCCCAGGGATTTTCTAATACTATTAATAAGGAAGCTAGGGGGGAGATTAACTCTTAGATCTATTTATAGATCTTCTTTATAAATATAGAAGCTAGTTTCTTCTTTAATTAAGCTTAACGCTATAATAATAAGTAATATATAAAGGAGGTCCTAGTAAGAAATATAGAGGTTATTAGTTATATAATAAATATCCTATATATACTTCTTAATAATTTATAAACCTATTTAGTATACTCTTAATAAATCGCTTATTATTTAATAATATAGAGATACCCTCTAGGAATTTAACTAGTAAGGTATTATAACTTTAAAACCAGAGTATTAGATTATTATATTTATAACTACTTACTTTTTACTAGACTAATAAATTAAAAGCTAATACTATAATAAGTTATTAGGAATCCTAAGTAATAGAAGAAACTAATTATAAAGGCTTATAAAGAGATTAGTTACTAAGGGAAGTAAGCTATAGCTAGAAGACTATCTAATAAGTATATCTAGGTTAGTATATATATAGAGATTAGTAAATCCCTAAAAAGTTACTCTAATTACTAAAAGAGGAGAGCTTAATATATAGATAATATAAGGACCTATAGCTCTCTAAAGGGATTACTTTTTACTAGGATATTATTAGATATATAAAGAGTAAGTAAGTAATACCTCGTTAAGGTAAGGGATCTACTAATAAGATAGCCTAACGCCTACTAGCTTAAGAGAGCGACTTTAGCTAAGATTACTAAGTTTATCTAGGAAGAGATTATCTACTACTATAAACTATATAGCAAACTTATTATTAATAGAGGACTAGAGAATAAGGATATTATTATTAAAGTTAATAAGAAATATAATATAAGGAGGAAAGTAATATCTACTTATAACCTAAGGGCTAATAATATAATTAAGACTAGTTATTAGCTAATTACTTATATATTATTAATATAGACTAGAGGATAGAGAGATATTAACCCTTAGCTATACCTTCCTACCGCCCTATTAATAGACTAATTAAGCGTTTATACTTTAACTAGCTTTAGCCCTTTCTACTTATTATATAGGTTTAAGCCTATTACTCCTATTAAGACCCTAATACTAACCTAGAGGGTTCTTTATTAGGATTTAGTAATAATAAAGGAAGAGGAGGTTTAAATATATCTATAAGCTTTCCTATAACTTAATAAGGATAGAAAATAAGCTAAAAGGATAATTAATAATTAATATAAGAAGACTATAGAATACTATAATAATTAATATAAGAGGATTATAAGGAAGGAGAGGCTAGAGGTAAGTAATTTAGTAATAGTATTTAATATTAAGGGCTCTATTAATAAGTTATTTATTAAATAGCTTAACTACTAATAGTAAGGCCCCTTTTATATCCTTTTATAAGCTCTAAAAGCTCTATTATATTAATTAGTAATATTAGTAAGTAATAAGGTTACTAAAAAGACGTTTAGTAGAAATTAACTTTATAAATTTATTTAAGCTCCTAAAGGGTATTAAGAACTAAGTAATTTAGATATTTATAGATCTAATCTAAAAAGAAACCTAGTAAAAGTCTTCTTAGCGCTAGGGAATAAAGAGTATAATAATTAAATACCTAAGGAAGAGGAGGAGGAACTTATAATACCTAGGGAAAGTAATTAAAAGGAAGAGGAGGATTTATTATACTTAGTAATATAATTAAAGTAGTATTTAAAGGATTTAGAGAAAGTAATTAAGGCTTTAAAAACTAAATAATACCTAGTTATTAAGATTCCTAAAATAATAAGGGAGAAAGAAAAGGAGTATATTAAGATAGAGGATCTAGGGGATATATAAGGTTTCTTTTATTATAACTTATTTTAATTAAAAACTTATAAACCTATTCTAACTTTCTATTCCTTTTATTTCTTAGTTTAAAAGTTTAAGATTCTAGGGATAATATTTCTAAACTTTAGGGATAAGGGTAAGAGATAGTATTAGTAACTCCCTACTTATTTAAAGCACGCCCCTTTCTATTCTTTAACTAATAATAGCTTAGATAACTTTAATATCTATTAGTAGTTATAATAGGGTAATTAAGCTTAAGAAAGTATAAGATCCTTAACCTCCTAGTAATAATATTAAAGCTACCCCTCCTTACTAAATAAATATAAGATTAATAACTTAAAGATAAGAGAGAAGAAGAGAAAAAGAGAGAGGGTATTAAAGTTATAGTTATTAGCCCCTAGTAAGGATATTAGTAGACCTTTCTTACCCCCCCCCCCTTTTTTCCTAGAAAAGATTATTACTAATATTAGATTACTTTCTACTAAAGAGAAAAAGAAGGATACTTATAAAAAGGATTATATTAATTTTTATACTTAGATATACTTTAACCTTAGCTTTATAGACCTATTTATATAATATTCGCTTTAATTTCTTATTAAAACCTAACTAGCTTCTTATTCTCTTTTCCTTTTTACCCCCCCTATATACTATATAAATATATCTAGAAACCCTATTTTCCTACTTTAATTTATAATATAAAGCCCTAAGTAGTCTGCGATTTCTATAAGGTTAGACTCTAGAGGTAGCTCTATTATAAAAGGGTAATAAGAGTATATAAACCTAGCTTTAGGATAAAATTCCTAGGCTTATTAATAGTATTTATTATAAAGGAGTAAGAAGTCGAACTTAGCTATAGCTATAATTATAATATCTACTAGAATTTAAGACTATAAGATCTCCTTAATACTATTAAATTCTCTACTCCTCCTTACCTTATTATTATACTTAATTCTATACTTATAGCGCTTATAGATACTTAGATTATTATATAAGTAACTCTCTTAAGTTTTATAGAAGAAGTGGTTAGTATAAGGAGTACTTAGTATTAAAACGTACTCGAAGTATAGTTTATAAATATAAATACCTAACGTAGGGTTCTTAGTAATATAAGCCCGCTCTTTATAGTAAATATAGGGTACTATATTATAACTACCTTAGAATTAAATAAATAAGCTATATATAGCTACTACACGCTAAAAGACCTTTATCTCCTATAAGCTAGCGAGGAAAGTAGTAGAGGTATAAATAAAGACTTAATAGCGGAATTCTCTAGACCCCTTAGTTACCCTAAATATTTATTTAAAATCCTATTTACTAAGATAAGCCTTTTAGAAAGCTAGCTTTATTACTTTAGTAGTTTTATTAGAGAATATCTATAGTATAAAGGCTACCTCTAAGTATTTATTACTAGGGATATTAAGTTAAAGCTAAATAAAGCTTATAGCTACTTAAGAATTATAATTATTAGC
>JAVHLU010003363.1:0-11711 GCA_036785755.1 Colletotrichum ledebouriae
ACGCCTATAGTATAAATACCTACGGTTAATACTACTTTAGTATAACTTTGAAGTCTCTCCCTATAATAAGGGAGTATTTATATTAAATAAAAATAAATATAAAGCTATTTTAGCTTGTTATGTTAATAATATGCTATTAGCTATTAATAATAATAATACCTATAACTATATATATAATAACCTATAAAAGCATTTAAGACTTTAGTGCTTAGGGGAGCCTAGTATCTTCCTAGGAGATGAAATAATAATAGACCGTATAAATAAATAACTATATATAAAACAACTAAAGTATATAGAAAAAATAATTAATAAGTATAATAAAACTATAGTCTATAGGGCTTATACCCCTATAGATCATAATCTAAAGTTATATAAGAATAATAACTAAATAACTAAAGAGGAAATATTATAATATTAATAAGAAATCGGAGCACTATTATACCTAGCTTTAAAAATAAGGCTAGATATTACTTTAGCGGTTATAATATATACCCGTTATAGTAGTAATCCCTCTAAAGAGCACTTTATAGCTCTTAATAGAATATAGCGATATATAAATAAATTCCCTAACTATGGTTTAATATATAACTATAGTAAGGATATACCTAATAATAATAATATAATTAGATTTATAGATTTAGATTAAGCACGAGATCTTAATAATCGAAAATTAACCTTAGCTTATATGTTTACTTAGGGTTTATATAATATTATATCCTATTCTTCTTCTAAATAAAAAACAATAGCCCTATTAAGCTGCGAAGCCGAATATATAGCTCTATTAGATATAGCAAAAGAGGCTCTATATATATATAATAGCTATAACTTTATACTTAATAAATTAGGCTATAAAAGCCTTATAAAGCCTAAAATACTTATAGATAATATCTCAGCTCAGAAATTAGGTAAGAATCCTGAATTTCATAAAAAGGCTAAGTATATTAATATTAAATACTATTTTACTAGAAATCTAGTTATAGAAGAAGAGATTTTCCTCTTTTATATGCAGTCTAGTAATAATATTGCGGATATAATAATAAAGCCTTTAGGCAAGATAAATTTCTATAACCTATTACGTATAATAGGTAATAATAACAATGAAATAAATAATAATAATAATATAAATATAAATAACAATAACCGCATTATAGATCTGAATTATTAGACTATAATAACAATAAAAGTCCAGTTTTCCTTTTTAAACCTATAAGATTTTGGCTTTTAGGTTTTTCTACTAGGAAGTATTATATAATATAATACTCTAAGAATTTCCTCTTTATTTTTCCCTACTAGGTTTTAAGAGTTTTTATATTAGAGTGTATAACCTATAAAGAGAGTGTGAAAATATAATATGAGATAACATAATAATAAGCTATATATAAATAAGATATATACCTTACGGGGGGGTATAAGAATACCGAAGGTATATCTAAAAGATTCTATAATAATCTTATAAGGTTTATATAAACCTTAATAAATAACTATAGTATATATAGTTATATACCTATATAATATCTCTTTAATAATACTTTAATAACTATAAAACATAAAAGAATAACTATAAAAGTACTTCCTTTATGGAATAAATACTTTAAAAATCTATATAAATTCTAATAATAGTAATAACCTTATATATATATATATATATATATTTATAGTCCTTAGCTTTATAGGTATAAATATACAGAAACTGCGCACGGACCATATAGTGATCTAAGCGCGATTTTTACTTAATAAGCCACTGCTTTATAGTTACGTTTCAGAATATCTTACCCTTCACTTCGTGAGGGCAGGATTTATAACTTAGAAACAATATCATTAATATTATCAATATTCAACGATTTCTCTATTAATTAATTCCAGGAAAAATACCTCCTTATGCTTAGATTTATTAGCTTTTATCACCATATTACTCAGCCTATTAATATCTATTATTCAGGCTGTTTTACCGCGCCTTTTGCTACTTATATACCTATTCTTACAAGATATGTTACTAATAAGGTAGCGAGACCCTATAGAGCGAAAGTAGGAAGCGATATACAAGCGAAGAGTATATACTAAGGATCCCCCTTATAATATAGGCGAGCTAAAAGGGGGGTTAATAGAGCTCTAGCTAAAAGACTATATAAGGTTCCTAGAGCTTAATACCTTACTAATTAGTTAGTAGTATATTATAGGGATCTAATAGGGGCTAGCTTATATTTAGCTCTAATATATAACCTATAATATCTAACCCCTTAATATACTTTAGCTATAAGAAGAAAGGGTATAAGAGGGTAGACTACCTAGATAAATAACTAAATATAAATAAAACGCTAGTAGGATACTAAGTATTTACTAAGAAGGTAAGAGTTAATATAATCTAATTTATAAGGGAGGTTAAGGAACTTAACCTATTAGAAAACGAGTAAGCTAGGGGATTATATTAATAACCCCTATACTTATATTAAAACTAGATACCTTCCTCAGGGGAGATATTATAAAGAGATAGGTAATTATACTCTAGAATATTACTAAATAAGAAGTAGTAGTAGATATAGATTCCTATTCCTAAGTTAATATTATTAGTAGTTAATTAGTAAAATCCCTATAATTATAACCTATAGTAGCACGCGCCCCTATATTAGAAGGGTTTAATAGGTCTTTTATAATAAGCTAGAATATATACTAGTTAACCTTCTTCCTTATTAACTTAAGGGGATAACTAAGGAAAATATAGTAAGTCTTTACTAAGGCTCCCTATTCTAAATAAGCAGGGGACCTCCTCTTATTATAATACTCTATAAGAAAGGAGGGTATTATAATTAATACCTAGATAAATACCTAGGGATATAAGCGCCTTAGTATTACTAAGCTATTCGTATTTATATAGGAGGTTATAGAGAATAGCTAGAGGGCTTATATTATATATATATTAGGGAATATCGCCCCCTATAAGCTACTAATAGAGGCTTTAGGCGAAGAGAATATTTTAAAGGGTAAAGTAAAATTACTACTAGAGCTACTTAGCGAATAAGTAATATTTAATAAGTAGTTAGTAAAGGAATACCTAGCCCTAGAGGGTATAGAATATACTATTAACTTAGTTAAAGGGAAGAAACCTCTATATAAGCTTATTTACTTATTAAATAAGTACTAGCTAGAGGAGCTCTACTAATATATTACTAATAACTAAGTAATAAGGCAGATTTAACTTTTAATAAGCGAGGTAGGCGCCCTTATTCTCTTTATACTTAAGAAGGATAGATCCTTATATTTTTCTATAGATTATTAAGGCTTTAATAAGGTAATACTAAAGAACTAATATTTACTCCCCCTTATTAATAAGCTATTAAATAGGCTTTAGGGAGCGAAATAGATCTTAAAAATTAACTTTTAAGATATATATTATTATATCTATATTAAGCTAGAAAACTACTAGAAGATAGCTTTTAGGACTTATTATAAGTACTTTAAATATATTATTCTACTATTTAGACTTATAAATACCGTAGCGACGTTCTACGTATATATTTACTAAGCTCTCGCTAAGCTACTAGATACTTATTATATTACTTATATAAATAATATTATAATCTTCTCTAAGATAAGAGAGTAGTATATAAAAGACCTTTATTAACTATTTTATAGGCTTTGCTAGTAAGCGCTATATACTAAGCTTAGTAAGTATAGGTTCTATTAATAATAAGTAGAGTTCCTAGGGTATATTACTATACTTAAAGGTATATTAATAAACTAAACCCGCGACTAAGCTATTACTAAATAGAAGCTACCTAAGATATATAGGGCGATCTAAGTCTTCCTAGGATTCTATAATTTCTACTATAAGTTTATTATAAGCTATTTAGGTATTATAGCCCTTATAATATCCATAATAAAGGGTAGTAAGAATAGTAAGAAGGGAAGTGAATTCTACTATAAGGAACAATAGCAGGTATAGGGTATAGAGCCACGCTATTAGCAAAACGTTAGCGAATTAGTAGTAAATATATATACCCTTAAGAAAACTCTATAAGCTAGAGACTTAGAAGGTTAAGTAATAGTTTAATATAATTATATATACCTACGTTTTAGTATTCTAGCCCTTCCTAGTTTAAGCTTATAGCTATACTCTTATAACTCTATTACTTCTACCTTAATTTAAGAAACTAGCGCTAGTTAGAATATCTAAAATAAACTAGTAATAATATACTAATAAATTAGTAACGGAGTTTAATTATAATAAACTCTAGGCTAGGTATATAGAATATAACTAATAGGGTCTTAGCTAATATAATATAAGTTACTTACTAAGCCTTAAGATATAAGGAATATAGCGTAAATACTATAATAAGGGGATAGATAACCCTAGTAAAAATATAATAAGAGAGATAACCCTGAGGGGGTAAGCCTAGTCCTAGATAGCGCTAGAGTAGATAGACCTACTCTCGCTTAGTAAATAAATAGTAAGTAGTAGCTAATAGGGTACCCTACTTAAGACCCCCTTAGAAGCTAGCGTCTTAGGTATCCTTACCTAAGCGATAGGACTACTATAGAGATAATAGGAGAGCCTTATAGAGTAGATATATCTATAGAAGTAGTAGTATAAGGAATAAACTACTACCTTACTATAAGAACTCGCTAACCGCCTAGTAAAAAGGTATTTATAGAGAGAATATAAGAAACCCCTTATATATAACTACTATACTATAAGTAAGGACTTTATTATAGACTAGGTTAGTAACTAGATCTAGGTAGTTAAAGATAGATACTAACTATATACTAGTAATACGCTAGAGTAATAGATCTAATAAGTACTTATAAAGATAAGCGTATCCCTATAGACCTAGTAGTAATACTATAAGGCTAAGCTAGAAGGAGACCTAGCTCAGGCTAACTTTATAGTATTTATTTACTAATAATATATTAATCTAGAGCTTTAAGCGCAGAGGTATTATAAAAAGCTAGATATAATAAGGTAAAAAGAGACGTAGTTATTAATATAGTTTTTTACTAAATAATTAGCGATATATTAGAACTTAGGTATAGTTAATATAGAAGATAGTAAGGCTAAGGCGTATATACTATACTTCTAACTAGCCCCCTTTTTATATAAGGAGCTTAAACGTTAGAAACTTAAAATATAAAGACTAAGGGATATAGCTATAGAAGTAGAATACTTATAGGAGATATATTACTAATAGAGTAGCGAGACCTTATAGAGCGAAAGTAAGAAGCGATATATAAGCGAAGAGTATATACTAAGGGTCCCCCCTATAGTAAGGGTAAGCTAAAAGGGGGGCTAGTAGAGCTCTAGCTATAAGACTATATAAGGTTCCTAGAGCCTAATACCTTACTAACTAGTTAGTAATATATTATAAGGATCTAATAGTGGCTAGGCTACGTTTAGCCCTAATATATAACCTGCGACGTCTAACCCCTTAGTATGCTTTAGCTATAAAAAGAAAGGGTATAAGAGGGTAAACTACTTAGATAAATAATAAAATATATATAAAATACTAATAAGATACTAAGCGTTTACTAAGAAGGCGAGGGTTAATATAATCTAATTTATAAGAGAGGTTAAGGAACTTAACTTATTAGAAAACGAGTAAGCTAGGGGATTATATTAATAACCCCTATATTTATCTTAAAACTAGATACCTTCCTAAGGGGAGATATTATAAAGCAATAAGTAATTATTCTCTAGAATATCGCTAAATAAGAAATAATAATAGATATAGATTCTTATTCCTAAGTTAATATTATTAGTAGTTAACTAGTAAAGTCCCTATAACTATAGTATATAATAGCGCGCGCCCCTATATTAGAAGGGTTTAATAGGTCCTCTATAATAAACTAGAATATATATTAGTTAACTTTTTTCCTTATTAACTTAAGGGGATAACTAAGGAAAATATAATAACTCTTTACTAAGGCTCCCCGCTCTAAAGGAATAAGGGACCTCCTCTTATTATAATACTCTATAAGAAAGGAGGGTATTATAATTAATACCTAAATAAATACCTAGGGATATAAGCGCCTTAGTATTACTAAGCTATTAGTATTTATATAAGAGGTTATGGAGAATAGCTAGAAGGCTTATATTATATATATATTAGGGAATATTACCCCTTATAAGCTACTAATAGAAGCCCTAAGTAAAGAGGATATCTTAGAGAGCGAAGTAGAATTACTACTAGAGCTACTTAGCGAATAGGTAACGTTTAATAAGTAGTTAGTAAAGGAATACCTAGCCCTAGAGGGCGCGGAATATACTATTAACTTAGTTAAAGAGAAGAAACCTTTATATAAGCCTATTTACTTACTAAATAAATACTAGCTAGAGGAGCTCTACTAATATATTACTAATAACTAAGTAATAGGGCGGATTTAACCCTTAATAAGTGCGAGGGGTTAGACCCGAGTTTATTTAATAAGAGGTTGCTATAATACTATTTATTTAAGCTAAAGAGGAAAAAGGGGAAGTTTTCCTCTCTAGTAGAGATTTTACTAATCTATAGGGAATAACTAGGTAAGCCCTAGGTAGGCCCTAGGTAGCTCCTTAAGGTAATAAACCTAGGTAGAAGCCTAGGTAAGCTTAACCTAGGCGTAGCTTATAATACTATTCCCCCTCCTAGCTAGTCCCCCCCTAGGCGTAGGCTAGGTTATTATTATTATCTATAACTAGTCTATATAGGGCTTTATACCTATTTACTATAGTAGTCTCTATAATAGCCTCTATAGGCTCCTAGGTAGGCTCTATATACCCCTCCTATTTAACTAGGACCTCGTACCTCCGCCCTTATCTAACTGCTTTCTATTACGCTATATATATCTCCTTTATATACTACTCGAATTTGCTATTATTAGCTATAATTAGTAGTAGCTAGGGGTCTATCCTTATCTATATAAGTAAGGGGTCCTCTAGTGCCCTTTAAAGGAGGTCTATATAAAACCTTAGGTAGATATTACTAGGTATATCTAACTTAATAATATATAGGCTCGGGATTCTAATTACTATATATTTATAGTATAACTATAATAGCTTCTTACTAGGCCTAGGGCTTTTATAGTTAGCTATTAAAAGCTAAACCTTATTACCTACCTAGTACTCCTCTATAGGCGTCCTATACTAGTTTATATTCTCCTCGCTATACTATTAGGTAGTTATAATACTTACTTAGATAAAGTTTACTACCTCCTATAGTCTTATTACTAGGAGGGTAGCTATTATATCCCTAGAGGGGGCTTCCTTTATTATATTATTTACTATAAGTATAGGGTTAGTATAATACCTATATTCTAAGAAGAATAGCGAGAGCTTAGTTATATTACTAACCTTATTATAGAGCGCTAGCTAAGTAGTAGGTAGGAGCTACCCCTAGTTATCCTACGCCTAGGTTATAAATATATATAAGATAGCTTATATCTCCTAGTTCTACCTCTTAGTATTACTATTAGTTTATAGGTAGTATATAGTACTTAATAGCCTCCTTATACTAGTAAGGTAGTAGAATCTAGCTAAGAAGTAGCTTACCTAGTTAGACCTTTAATTACTAATAATACTATATAGGAACCTATAGAACTAGAAGTAGGAGGTAAGGAACTAGTAGGTATAAGCTTCTACCTCTATAATACTTATCTCCTCTAGTATTACTAACTTACCTAGCCTATCTATTATAACCTATAAGTATTAGCTAGCGTTATCCTTTATAAGTAGTAAATCTATAATAAAGTCTATTAAGAGGTCTAAGTATAACTAGGTAGGTATTAGTAAGGGCTTTAGGAAGCCCTTCTTAGCTTACCTCTAGATATATATCCCTTTATAGATATCATAGTTCCTTATAAATCTCTATACTATTTATAATTATCCTAGCTAATAGAACTACTAGCTTATTATTTCTAGTATATTATTATAGCTTAGGTAAGTAGTTATATTTAAGTTATAGCTCTATTAGATAATCTTTATATAGAGCTCCCCTAGTAGGTTATTATTATCCTCCCCACTAGGTACCTATAGCCTCCCCCTAAACGTTAGTCTCCCCTAATTATTAATATTATACTTACTAATTTAAACCTTAGCTTTTATATCTAGTAAGAAGCTCTAAAGCTAGTAAGTAACTATATAATATATAGCTTTATATATTATATCCTTCTTTATAGTTTCTAGCTATAGCGCTTATAGTTTAGAGTTATTATTAAAAACTATAGTATCTAGGATATTAGTATAGCCCTTCTAACTTCTCCTTACTAGGGGGCTAATTATAAGGTCCCCGCAGGGGTAGGCGTAGTTTAGTATTAGCTATAAGACCCTCCCCTACTTCTACTTATTATCCTACCTTTATAGCGCGTTCTATTCTATCTAAGAGAGGGTATTAGGGGCTATTATTTCCTTATTAGAGCGGTATTTAATAGTAAAATTATACTAGGATAGCTCCTCTACTTACTAGCTCTAGCGCTCTATAAGGTATTACTTTTTTATAAAGTATTCTAGCCCCTAGTAGTTAGTTAGTATCTTAAAAGTAGTTATATTATATAACTCTACTCTTTATATATATAAGTAAGAAAGGACTACTAGGAGCTCCTTATTATAAATAGGGTAGTTATACTCTATAAGTAAAAGCTTTTATAAGTAGAACGCTATAAGATATTAAGTACTCTCTAGGTTAACTTATAAGAATATTTCTCCTAATATAAATCTTAAATAATTAGTTTTAATAATAGTCTTATCCTCTAAACTAAACTAGTAGAGTACTAGCTAGGTATTAAAAAGCTACTTAAGCTATAAGAAGGCTTATTTGTAATTATCTCCCTATTAGAACGTTATATTCTTCCTAGTAAGTAGTATAAGTAATCTAATAATATCCCTATATTCTAGTATAAATATATCCTAATAGTTTATAAACCCTAGGAAGCTCTAGACCCCCTTTAGGGAGGTAGGGGGTAATTACTTAGTAATTACTTAGAGTTTCTTAGGATTATAAAAGAGACCCTCTTATATTATTATAATAAACCTTATATACTTAACCCTCTTAATTAAGAACTTATACTTTATAAGGTTAAGGTTTAGGCCTATATCTACTAGCCTCTAGAGGACCTCCTAGACCTTCCGCTTATAGTCTTCCCTTATTCTATTAGAATAAATTAATATATTATATATATAAGTAGTAATAAAATTTCAAAGAAGTCTTATAGAGTACTATTAGTATATTACTAGAAGCTAATAGGGGTATTAATTAGGCTAAATAAGTAAACTACCTACTTAAATAACTTATATTTAATATAGAATATAGTTCTCTCTTAGTACTCCTCTATTATTCTTAACTTATAGAAGGCTATTATTATATCTAGCTTAGTATATTATTTAGCTATACTTACCTAGTATAATATCTTAGAGATAAATAGGAGGGGGTAGCGGTTTTTCTTTATAATTATATTAAAAGCCTTATAATTAATATAGATATAAATTCCCCTACCTAGCTTCCTTATAAAGAGTATTAGTACCCTAGTAGGTAAGCTACTAGCCTTTATAAACCCCTTATCTAAGAGGTCTTATAGGGTCTTTTTTAATACTAGTAGCTCTTCTCTTAATATATTATAGAGGGGGCCCTAGGGGAGTAGTAGCTCCCTCTTATTTAGTCTTAGTATAAGGTTAATCTAGTAGTTTACTCCTAGTTACCTAGGGAGTAATAAGTAAGCCTTATTAGGGTTAAATAGGTTAGGAAACTCCCTTAAGACCTAGTTTAGTAAATAGTATTATTAATCCTCTTTTAGTCTTAGGTTTAAGGCTTTTCTAATATTAGATAAGCTAATAGCTTATATTAGTATATCTTTAGTACCCTCCTAGTACTTACTCTATTATCTCGCTAGGTATTAGTAGATTATAGAGAATAAGGGTATATTAAAGAACCTCGTAGCTCTTATTTCCTTTATAAGGGGAGTTTCTTCTTAGTCCTTTAGGTATAGCCTAACTTATCCCCTCTTATAATATACTTAGTAAGCTATAGCGTTATAAATAACTTAGCTCTATTCTATCTAAGGGCGCCCTAAGAGGATATTAGGGTCTAGGCTATTAACTATATATATAAAGATATACTAGGTATAGCTACTTATCTCTAGGTTAAACGCTACTATACCTAGTATATTACTTAGTAATATTTTACTAAGTATATACCTTTTTATAAGTTAGTATCTCTTCTTAATATATAAAAAGTAGAGGTATTAAACTAAGGAAAGGTTAATTATTATATAGGTATTACTCCTAGTATTTACTAAGCTATAAGCTAGATATCTTCTATTAACTCTAACTTAAATAATAATAAGCTTATTATTAACTAGTTATTCTTATTTATATTCTTTCTAACTTAATATCTCCTCCTTAGTAAGCTCTAGGGCCTAATTTTACTCTAGAGTTAGTTCTTTCCTAACTCCTTATCTTCTTCTAAGGAGTTAGTTACTACTTAGTAATTATTTATAACCTTATAATATACTATTTTTTCTTTTAAGGTCTTTACCTTTATAACCCTAAGTAGCTAGTCCTCCTTAATAGGGTAGTACTAGGTAATATAACCTCTAGCTCTATAAGTATAATAAGTATAAGGGTCCTTTATACCCTTCTAAGGTTATTAGTATTATACTAGGGAGGTACTTAAGGAGGATCTAGAGTTTTAGTAGTTATAGCGTCTTACTTTTTAATTTATAAGATATATATAGCTCTAGTTATATAAATATCCCCCTTAATATCCTTAGTAGTAGGTCTCTAGTAGGTTATATAGTAATTACTAGTAACTTTCTAGTACTCTACTTTCTATATAATACTCTAGACCTTTAAGAGCTAGTTACTATAATTAGCTAGTAGGTTAATAATAATTAGCTAGTCTCTTAGCCTAGGGGTAAGGGAGGCCTCTAAAAGTAAGATCTAGACTTAGCTAGGCTAGTTTATACTACCTATATTAGCTAGTATTAGGATAGGATAGGATAGACTTAGCTACGTAACTTTTAGAAAACTCCCTTAGCGCACGGACCTATTATAGGGAGACTATAGAGTAGAGCATAGAGGAGAGGAGCGTAGTAGAGGAAAAGATAGTATTATTATTATTACTATTAGTACCTTAATAACCCTATACCTCGTTTCTTAGTATTTTCTTAGTAAATCCGCGCCTAATTTAGATAATCTCTTTTAATTAGATCTATAAATTATTCTATATATCTTTTAAGCCTATTTTTAATATTCTTACCTATTTATAAGTAGAGCTATATTATTTATTATCTTTCTAGTTCCCTTTAGTTCTAGCCCTTTTCTAATAGTACTTAGAGGTAGATTCTTTTGCTCTTTTTAATAGCTTTTATAAGCTTCTTAGAGAGTTAGGTACCTTCGCTGCGTCTATATATCCCTATTATTAATATATATATATATATAATTAATCTACTTTAAATATAATAATAACTTAAGAAATTTATAAGTAATAAATAATAACGATATAAATAATAATAAAAACTTAGTTTAAAGAGAGGAAGATATTTATAAACCTACCTTAGTTCTAAGGGAATAGTAATAGCTATACTTTCTTATAGAATTAAGGTAGGAATAACGTAGACCCTGAAATCCTCCCTTTCTCTTTTTTTTATATACTATTAGTAGGTTCTAGCGAGTATATCCCTTTCCTTACCCCCTTATATATTATTAAAACCGCTATTATTTAACTAGCGAGTTATAGCTAATATAGCTA
>JAVHLU010003364.1:0-11710 GCA_036785755.1 Colletotrichum ledebouriae
AGACTAGTTTAGTATTAGTATACTCTATACTAAACTAGCCTAGTATTAGTATACCCTATACTATACTAGCCTAGTATTAGTCCACCCTATACTATACTAATACTAGACTAGTTTCCAACCCTGCTTGGAAGCTGTGCCTGTTTGGCGGGGTAAATTGACTTACACCGGTCTAGGCCGCCCGTCCGACATTGTAATTGGAGCGCCGAGGCCGCCATGCGGGGGTGCGTGGGTAGGTCTCAGCGGGCCCAGAAAGCTTTCCCCACACTCTCCCGGACCACCTTTGATGAGTGTTCTCGCATCTTTTTTTTTTTTTTTTTCATCTCTGCATTCTCAGAGGCGGTGAAAGAGACGCTATGGGTAACAGAGCAGCACACAATCCGTGCTTGGCTTGGATCCTATGATCGTGCTATCTTATCGTGAAGTACAACTGCTGGGTTATGCGCTCTAAGCTTTACGTCCAAGATAATATCATCAGACTGCGCGACCCTGTATAGTCGTATCACACAAATAAGTACGGTCAGTCATTCTCGGCCTCACCGAAGAAATACGTGCCCCGTTGTGCAGCTCCTCCTGAAAACAAGACCGAGCTGGTGGTGTGATGCAAGCTTAAAATTCGTTACATTTGGTGCGCATTTTTGCGTGAGCTTAGGGCAGGGGACAAACATAGTTAGTTACTGCGGCTGAAAAGAGACAACGCCGTCAGCTCTTCAGTGTGACAACCAACTAGCAGATCCCCGCCTCAAATTGTGCAAATCCGCACACTATATATATGCGAAAATAAGTATGTGTGCGAGAGAAAACACGCACTGATGGAAGTTGAAGAGGATGTTTACATAAGCATATCGGGCGTCTGTCTGATTGGCTTGGTATTTGCCGCTACGTTCGTGGTTTGACGACTGTTACGAGCGTAGACTTTACTGAGGGCGGTAAATACTTGACGATCCATGGTTTGTTGTCGAGCCTTTGTTGCCGCCATGCAATGCACGGCGGAACACTTGCTCCAATCTTGGGAGAACCTCCTCCTGGTTCTGCGCAATCTGATAGTGGATGACCAATCGGCTACCACCCAACTTCAAACCAACTTCCTTCCCAAAGGCCACAAAAGCCTCTGTGCCGCAGCCCGCCGCGTTGAGGTCGAGCCAGCACATGTTGGTCTCCACTGGGTGGATGAGCTTCCCTCCCAGGTCAGCCCATAGCTTTTCGATC
Source organism: Colletotrichum ledebouriae (assembly GCA_036785755.1). Lineage (NCBI taxonomy): Eukaryota > Fungi > Ascomycota > Sordariomycetes > Glomerellales > Glomerellaceae > Colletotrichum > Colletotrichum ledebouriae. Next base: position 1,207 of record JAVHLU010003364.1, read on the forward strand.
CTTTTGGCAGTGTCGTGAGAAGTTTTCAACAGACCCCCCTCGCCATTGGGACCCTTTCCAAATGTCTCGTCGACGGCGACCCTGGCTGGAGCCGCAACAACTCCCGATTGCCGGAGACCGCCTCCAATAGACTTTCGAATCCAACGAGCATGCTTGATATGCTGGGCAGCGCCCACAATAATACTGCCAATGGGCGCGCCGAGGCCTTTGGAGAAGCACAAGCTAACGGTGTCGAAGTGTGAGCAGTACTCAGAAAGACTACCTGCTCCAGATGCCACAGCTTCCCAGAGTCTCGCCCCGTCACAGTGGATATTCAAATCGTGTTGCCGCGCAAAGTCGGCGATGCGTTTGACTTCAGCGAGCGGCGTAATGATGCCGTTGATAGTGTTCTCCAAGCTGATAACCTTGGTAGGGCAAGTGTGTACGTCGTCGTCTAGGTCCGTGTGGGCTACAATGTCCTCGAGGGTTAGATAGGCTCCGTTGCTTGGAACGATTGGCTTGACCATAGCACCGCAAAGTGATGCAACACTATCAACAATGTAAGCAAAAGAGGATAGGTCATTTAGAGCACTAGGGGTGAACAAACCCGCCGGCCTCATACTTGATAATATGTGAGCGGTGGTCACATAGAACACTGTAAGGAGGCTGCGTGAGGAGAGCCCTCAATGCAACCTGGTTTCCCATGGTGCCTGACAGAACGAGAAGACCAGCCTCTTTACCCGCAAGTGCAGCAACATGAGACTCAAGTTCCATTGTGGTTGGGTCCTCTACGAAGACATCGTCAAGCAGACTGCAGTTTTGGATGGCAACGAGCATCGAAGGCGTGGGAGTTGTCATAGTATCACCTTTGAGCGAGTTACTAGATTGAAATCTTGGCTGTTACGAGATCAGACTCACTCCTCAGGTCGAAACCAGCAGCACCGCGGTGGCCAACCCAAGCATTCTGGTTAACAGCACTGTTGGAGCCAACATGCATACTGTTGACGACGGCTGGAGCCATCGTTGAAGATTGACGAGTTGACGAAGTAGCTAAGTGTCTCGTTGATGTGCGGCTTATCAAGGCAAATGGTAGCCATTGAGGGGTCAGTCGGTTACGATGTCTGGGGAAGGATGTGCTCCAGGTTGCACTCAGGCCGGACAGGCCTGTGGGTATTCCGGTCAGTGGTAGGCCCGCACCGGCTCCGACTTCCGGAGCACACAAGGAGATAGGCAGGGAGTAAGGTGGCAGGTGGATGGTTGTGAAGACTTACGCAGTACGTGTCTTATGTACATGATTGAGTAGTAGGCGGAAACCGTGTCTGGCGGGGAAGTTGCCAATCAAAAATCATCAGATACTGGACCACGTCGACTCTAAACAATTGGGTCATTTGACTCATTTCATGGAATTCCGCAGCTCGCTTCGCAGCTTGTCAAATCGACCCCCTGGGCGCGCGCGGTAGAGCACATTATACACGCAAAAGCAGCGCGAAATCTAGCCTGAATTAGGTAATATCTACTTTAGCTAGTTTTAAGTATAAATTCTACCCGGATCTATATATAGAGATTTAAAGATAGTTATATATTAATTTTTAATTACTTTTATACCCTATATTATATAATTTAATAATTAATAATCTTATTTATATATAATATTAATTAAAGCTATATAGATAAATTTATAATATTGAATTTACTTTTATATTATTAATATATAAGCCTATAGTAAGCTTAATTTTAATAATACCTCTAGAGCCTCTAGAGCTTCTAGCTTTTTGTTAAGATTATGTACTCTAGGTAATTAGCCTGTCTAATAAGATTAAACCTAGTATAAGCTTAAGTTAATAGGATTATAAGAGTATATTAACCTAGATAATATTAAAAAAGAGGATCTTAAGGCTATTTTAAAAACCCTTTTAATAAAGCTAAAGTTTTAAGATTATTTCTAAAAGCCTAACTTCTTAATAATAAATACTTCTTTTAATAAATTAGGAGTATTATTAACTCTTATATAGATACTTACTTAAGGGAATTTAGGATAAGTCTCTTCTATTAGGTTTAAGTTAATTAAATTAGGTAATAATATAATAAAGTAAGATTAATATATCTATAATATATATATAGTAATATATAAGGAGGAGATAAAAGAGATTAAAGAGTTATATAAAGTTATAATCTAGTTCAAGAATTATATTTAAGAAATAATCTATTCTAAGTATTATTAAATCTATTCTATTCTAAAGAACCTAATTATTAAGGGTATTATTTAATTAAGAGTAAGAGTAAGGATTAATAAGATCTATTAGCTTAAAGCTATTAGAGAGATATATATTAAAGTCTTTTAAATCCCCAATAAAGAGAAGATTATAATATAAAAAGTAACCTCCAAATAAATTATAAAATATAAAGTAGTTATATTAAAACTAAGGGTTATTAAAATACTAGAGGGTAATAATAAGTTAGAATAGCCTCTAGCTACTACATAGTGATTTTACCTGCTTAAGTGCAATAGACCTTCTAACTCCGCGCCTCCTAATAATACATAGCCTTCAGTCACGTGATCCTCGCCTAACTATAGCTATACTTATATATACCTATAGCCTCACGATCTTTAACTTTATATTAATAATAACGTGGTTTTTAATTATTTAATAGATTATAAAACTATTAACTTTTCCTCTTACGTACTACCCGAGCTGCTATTAAATACCGCCTCTATTACTACTTCGTCCGCTAGCTATGCTATTATTAGTAACGCTCTCTCTATTTAGCATAAGCTATACTTATTAATATTCCCCTAAGGGGCCTGGGCTTCCTCTACTTTAATAGTACAGAGGACCTTCTTAAAGAAGGGCTACTCTATAGGGTATATAATAACCCGCTTAGCTTTTACTACTAAGTTAGCTTACTTAACTATAATACTATTACGCCTTATAAGGTCCCCTAGGGTATTAAAGAGAGCCCTTATAATGGCTATACTAATAATATACTCTCTATATGTAATAAAGTAGTTAATAAAAGAGCGGGTTTTATTAATTATATTAATACTAAACTCTCTAGTAAGCTCTTTATATTATTAGTATTAAAGGGTATTCCTTGCGTAAGCTTAGCGTTTTTATATATAGGGTTTAGTACTAGTATCTTCAAGGATTTATTATAAGTTAGATAAAGAAGAGGGAGAGGTATCAGGCCTTGCTTATAGTAATAAAGCTTCTTATACTTCTAGCTATAAGAACCTCTTAGGAAAGACCTCTTTAGTTAAGGAGTTATCTCTTATATAATAGTATTTATAATACCTTACTAAAAGGTCGACCTTTTAGGTTAAAGAGTTATTTTATATAGTAGCTTTTACCTTACTAGAAGGTTTAGTAAGGGTATTACTATAAGAGCCTTAGTAGCCTGTTTAGCTCTAATATAATTAGCCCTAGGATAGCGCGCGTCTAACTTTATATAAGGGTTTATTTATAAATAGTAGGAATTTATAGGGTTCCTATATTATTTTCCTTAACTAGTAGAGGGTATAAGTTAAAATACCTATATAGTATTTCCCAAATTATACTTATAAACTAGGTGAATTCATTATAGTCTTTTTATAAAGGGGCTATAGCGTAATTCCAAACTTAATAATAAGTTAGAATAATTTAATAACTTTATTTATACTACTTACTAAACGCTTTTTATATTATAAGTAATAATATATAAGTTAACTTATAAGAGAGATACTAATAATAGAATTTTAAATTTATCTAATCTTATTAAGAGTATATATAGAGAGATCTCTTATATAATTAATCTAATAAGCTCTAAGTTATATATTATAAAAAGGCGGGTATTTAAGCTAATTATAAGAGTATAGCTATAGGCCTAAACCAGGAAGGGCTAGAAGACTAAAACGTAGGTATACGTAGTTATATTAAACTATTACTTAACCTTCTAAGTCTCTAGCTTATAGAGTTTTCTTAAGGGTATATATATTCACTACTAATTCGCTAATATTTTACTAATAGCATCAGCTCTATACCCTATACCTGCTATTATTCCTTATAATTATCCCCCCCTCTAAAGCCTTAGTCCCTAAGGCGTACTAGTAGAGTAATATAGCTCTATAATCGTAGATATTATTACTAACTATAGGGTAGCATCTCTATACTTTTATTACGTTATTTACTCTCACCCTCTATACTAGATCTAAGTAGTTATAGCGAATAACGTATTTTCGTTTTCCTAGCGTATCGTAGGTATTTTTAAATTTTAATTATTACTATTAGTTTTTAATTAGTTACTAATAGTTATATAATTTAGCAGTATATAACTAGTAATTATTTAGCCTTATTACCTAGTAACTTAAAATATAAAAGGGCGTCTTCTTTTTAAGGTCTCTAACCTAGTTAAAATATCTCCTCTTTATAATCTTTTTTAGTCTAGCTACCTCTCCTATTTTAATACCTATTTTATAAGCTTTTATTCTAATTATTAAGTTCTCTCCCTTTTTCTTCTAATCTTATCTATATCCCTTTCTAGCTTCTTACTAATAGTTCTCTATAATATCTTATATTATATATATAGGCATAGTTCTTATAAAATACCTCTATAATCCTAAGATTCTTTCTAGCGATCTTATTAATAATACTAATAGTAGCTATCCTTACCTTAGCTATCTTTATAAAATATATTAGGATATTATCTACTTTTATTATATATATAGTAAGTACGTATAGAAGTATATTTATTATAACTTTAATAAGAAGAAATATATTACTATAAGTACCTACTAAGTTACTAATAGGTTGCTATATATTAACGTTTTTTAGGTCCCTTAGGAGCGTTAGGGCGTAGCTTAGATAACTTAGAATATATTCTACTAAATCTAGATCTAGTAGCGTAATAGCGTTCTAACCCCTCTTGATTATTATTATATTCTAGCTACGCTTAGTAACTATTTAATAGTATAGAAGCATATTACTAAGCTTATTTATAATCCTATTACTAGTAGTAATAGCTATAATATAGAGTAGCTTTAGCTCTAGGAGCTTACCTCTATTTATAAGTACCTCGCGCTTAATATCCTAGTTTATATAAGCTATTACTCGCTATTCCCTTGCTAATTATATCCTACTAACTACTAGGTTTTAGGTTAGTACCCTTTATAATAGCGTTAATATTCTTTAGCGCCTAAACGCTACCTAGCTAGTATATATTTATAATAATAATCCTATTAACTACCTCTATAACGAGATTAACTACCTACTTAATAACCTTTTAATAAAGCTAGTCCCTATACGCGCCTATAAGTATAATATCGCCTTTTTCCCTAGGTTTTATAAGGAGCTTTAGGAAAGTCTCGCTAAGTATACTAATAATAATATCCCCTCTTAATTTATTACTATAGCTAGTACTTACTCTATCTCCTATACCTCCTACCTTAGTACCCCTATTAAATATAGCTAAAGTAGTAGTAAAGAGTTAGTAAAGAAGACTAAGAGAGCTAAGGTTACTATTACTATCTCTAATAGTAATAGTTCTAGTAGTAAGTTAAGTAGTAGCGCTAGTAGCGAGTTAGCTAGTAATTAGCTTATAAGTAGCGATAGTAGGGATACTAATAGCGCTAGTTCGGTAACTAGTCGCTATAGTAGTTATAATAATACTACTTATAGGGCCTCTGGCCACTGCATAGTGATTTTACCTGCTTAAGTGCAACAGACCTTCTAACTCCGCGCCTCCTAACAATATATAGCCTTCGGTTACGTGATTATAACTCTCCTAACCACAGCTGCACTTATACGTGCCTATTAGTTAGCGTATAGCCTTACGATCTTTAACTTTATATTAATAATAATATAGTTTTTAATTATTTAATAGACTATGAAACTATTAACTTTTCCTCTCGCGCACTAACTGCACCGCTAATACCGCCTCTATTACCGCTTCGTCCGCTAGAAGTTATTACTATCTTTACTATACTATTATTAGTAACGCTCTCTCTATTTAGCATAAGCTATACTTACTAATATTTACCTAGGCTACCTAGGCTACCTCTACCTTAGTAATATAGAGGACCTGCTTAAAGAAGGGCTACTCTATAGGGTATATAATAACTTATTAAACTTCTACTACTAAGTTTACTTACTTAGCTCTAATACTATCGCGCCTTAAAGAGTCCCCTATAGGGGTATTAAGGTAAGCCCTCTTAAGGGTTATATTAATAATATACTCTCTATATATAGCGGAGTAGTTAATAAAGGAGCGGGTTTTATTAATTATATTAAGGCTAAACTCTCTAATAACCCCCTCTATATTATTTATACTAAAGAGCATACCTTGCTCAGGCTTAGTATATTTATATATAAGGTTTAGTATTAATATAGTTAAGGGATAAGGATAAGGAAAAGGGAGAGGTATAAGGCCCTACTTATAGCAAAGCTTCTTATACTTCTAGCTATAAGAACCTCTTAGAAAAGACCTCTTTAGTTAAGGAGTTACCTCTTATATAATAATATTCGCAGCACCCTACTAGAAGGTTAACCTTTTAGGTTAAGGAGTTATCTTATATAATAGCTTTTATAATACCTTACTAGAAGGTTTAGCAAGGGTGTTACTACGAGAGCCTTAGTAGCCCGTTTAGCTCTAATATAATTAGCCCTAGTATAGCGCGCGTCCGACTTTATATAGTAATATTTAGAGGGTTTACTTATAAGTAGTAGGAATATATAGGGTTCTTATATTATTTTCTTTAACTAGTAGAGAGTATAGGTTAAAATACCTATATAGTATTTCCCGAATTATACCTGCGAACTAGGTGAATTTGTTATAGTCTTTTTGCAAAGGGGCTGCGGCGTAATTCCGAGCTTAATAATAATACTACTTATAGTTATAGCGGTTATAGTAGTCGCCCCTATAGCTATCTTAAGAAGTTAATAACTAATTAGATAGTTAGCTCTTTTCCCCTTTTATAGGATAATACCCCCTTTTACTATAGCTTTAGTAATAATTTGCTACTTAATTTAGTTAATATTTTGCTTCTAAACTAAGTTCTATTTCGTGGTCTTATAGTTTATAATCGCTAACTTATTATAATAGTTTCAATAACTAGTTACCCTACTTCTTATAAGCCCTCTTATATTATTTATTAAACTTATAAATAGCCTCTTATATATTCGCTAAGTTCTCTATAGGTTCCTACGTATTTTATTCTATAGGCTATCCTACCTACTTAATTAAGTATTATATATTATTACTAATACCTTACTATATAATAATCTCTTTAACCTCCTATTTCTCTAGCTTATCCTTAAGCTCTAGGTATATAAGTAAGCCTTTGCTACTTACTTAGTAATTATCCTATAGTTCTAGTAAGGTAATTAAGAATATATTATATATCCTTTAGTACTATAATAGTAGATAAACTCTATAAGCTTATATACTAATTAGTTCTATAATAGCTACTTATATAAACCTAGGCGCTAGTTTTTTATTTTTAAACTAGAAGTTCTTTATTAATAGCCTAATAACTTATTCCAAATAGTAGGTTTATTCCTTATACCTCGCGTTATAATACTTAGCTTATGCTTTAGTAGCTTTCTACTACTATTCCTAGGCCCTCTTATAAAGCCTCGAGATATATTTAATTCGCTCCCTTATACCCTATACTATAACCCTATTCATAGGGGTTATATATTCTATATAATATAAGTAGTAGCTATATAGAGCTTCTATTAGTAAGTAGCTAGTAGTACTATAGTAACTATTATTATATATAAACTTAGCCTTAGGTAACTAGATAGCCTATTCTTATAGCGAGTCGCTAGTATATACTTATAGGTACTTTTCTAATATTTAGTACGTCCTTTTAAATTACTTACTAGTCTAGGGGTAATATATAGTAGAGAGGCGGCGCTTAATAGCCCTCTCTCTTATAAATTCCTCCTAAAATTAGCTAGTAAGGAGCTTATCCTAGTTACTAATAATACCCTCTAGGGTATTAAAATAATACTCGACTTATTTATAAATAATCTGCGCTAACTTAGTAGCTATTAGCCGCTTTATTATTAGGATAAATATAGTAAACTTAGTTATCTAGTATATAATAACGAGAACTACGTTATACTCTCTGCCTTTATTTTAATAGCTTAGTAGTAGTCTAATAATAAAGTTTATACTAATTTCCTAAAATAGGTATACTAGTAGGGGTAGTAGGTATAACTTTCTATAGGGCTTATACCTTAGAACCTAGATCCCTTAGTATATATAGCACCCTATAACATAATTATATATATCTATAGCTAAGTTTAGCTAGTAGAACTTCCTTAAGATTAACTTAGTAGTCTTATTTACCCCTATATAACCCGCCCTAAGTTATTATAGTATTAGCAAAGGATTTTAAGTCTTAGGGACCTCTCCTAAAGTATCTCTAACCTTCCCTTATAGAATAAGGTTCTATAGCTATTAATTATATAGCCCCTATAATTACTAGCTAGTCTATATACCCTCTCTAATTAGGTCTAGTAGTATAAATCGTTAGCCTATAGTCTATAGATAAGACTTTCTATTGCTTTAGAGGGTTGCTAACTATACGCCGTTTTACTTATTATAAGCTTCCTTATAACTTAGCATAGGATATACTACTACGCTATAGTAACCCTAGCTCTAAGTAAGTCCTATAGGTTAATAACCTCTCGCTAAGCGTTCTCTATATCTTCTCTTACTCTTTAGTATTAGGTTATTATAGCTATTATAATTATAGTAATATTAGTATACTATAGAGCGCTATACTAACTAGAGACTAAGGTATCTCTACCCCTAGAGCTATCTATCTAGAAGGGGCGTTATTTTATACTAGCCCTTATAATATTAATAAATACTCTTAAGGCCTCTATATTACCTTATAAAGTAGTAATACTTATCTAGAGGTCTACTAGTAAGTTATTAATAAACCCTAGCTTCCTTACTAGGGTTAGGAGTATATTATTATATTTTATATCCCCCTTTATATAGTCTAGCCTTTTAGATAGCCTATTTACTAGGTTTATAACCCCTAACCTATACTCTAGGTTAAAGTTAAACGCTAAGAGTTTATATACCTATCTAGTAAGCCTTCCCTAAAGGTCCCGCGCTAATATACTAATAACTCCCTTTAGTACCTAGTAATCTATTAGGATTATAAACCTTTTTAATATACCCTAAAAGTAATAAGCCTAGTAATTTAAGCTTTTAATTATAATAAGAAGCTCTTATTAGCCTACTCCTTAATACTACTTAGTATTACTAAGTTTCTATAAATAGTAAGTAACTAGTTACTACTAGCTATTAATTTATTATAATAAGATATTAGATATAGCTTTTATAGAAATATCTATTTTAACCCTTATTTTATAGGTTAGGTCCTAATATTAGAGAATAGTTACTAAGTAGAAAGCAGCTTAGAGCTATTTAAAAGCCTATTAGGCCTCTTCTAGCTAGTAAAATTCGCTTCCCTTCTTACTATTCTTACTACCCTTTAGTAGGGATATTATAGGGGCTATAATACCTAAATAGCTTATAATAAACTTATAGTAGAAATTATAGAATCCTAGGAAGACTTAGATCTCCTTATATAGCTTAGGTAGCTTCTATTTAGTAATAGCTTAGATACGGGTTTAGTTTATTAATATACTTTTAGGTATAATAATATACCTTAGGAACTCTACTCGTTATTAGTAGAACCTATACTTACTAAGCTTAATATATAGCACCTACTAGCAAAGCCTATAGAGTACTTAGTAAAGGTTCTTTATATACTACTCTCTTATCTTAGAGTAAATTATAATATTATTTATATAAGTAATATAATAGGTATCTAGTAGCTTAGCGAGCGCTTAGTAAATATACGCCTAGAATATTACTAGGGCGTTTATAAGTCTAAATAATATAATAATATATTTAAAATACCTATAATAAGTCCTAAAAGCTATCTTCTAGTAGTCTTCTAGCTTAATATAGATATAATAATATATATCTTAAAGGTTAGTTTTTAAGATCTATTTCGCTCCCTAAAGCCTATCTAATAGCTTACTAATAAGGGGGAGTAGATATTAGTTCTTTAATATTACCTTATTAAGGCTTTAATAATCTATATAAAGGTATAAGGATCTATCCTTCTTAGGTATAAAGAGAATAGGGGTACTTACCTTGCTTATTAAGAGTTAAATCCGCTATATTACTTAGTTATTAATAATATATTAGTAGAGCTCCTCTAGCTAGTACTTATTTAATAAGTAAATAGGCTTATAGAGAGGTTTCTTCCCTTTAACTAAGTTAATAGTATCTAAAGCTAGGTATTCCTTTACTAATTACTTATTAAATATTACTTATTTACTAAATAGCTCTAGTAGTAATTCTATTTCGCTCTCTAAGGTATTCTCTTCGCCTAGGGCTTCTATTAGTAGCTTATAGGGGGTAATATTCCCTAATATATATATAATATAAGCCTTCTAGCTATTCTTAATAACCTCTTATATAAATACTAATAGCTTAGTAATACTAAGGCGCTTAT
>JAVHLU010003365.1:0-11710 GCA_036785755.1 Colletotrichum ledebouriae
CCGACTTTATAATATTTAGAGGGTTTGCTTATAAGTAGTAGGAATATATAGGGTTCTTATATTATTTTCCTTAACTAGTAGAGGGTATAGGTTAAAATACCTATATAATATTTCCCGAATTATACCTATAAACTAGGTAAATTTGTTATAGTCTTTTTGCAAAGGGGCTGCGGCGTAATTCCAAACTTAATAGATACTATATAGTAAGCCTATAAACCTTAGTATAGCCTATAAGGATTATATAACTAAACGGATAACCTTTAAGTACTATAACTATAGTAAACTAGGATATATAGTATAAGATAATTACTAGAAAGGGCTAGAACTAATAGGAACTAGAAAGATAACAAATAATATAACTCTACCTATAAATAGGTAAGAATATTAAAAGTAAGCTTAAAAGATATATAAAATAATTTATAAGTCTAATTAAAAGAGATTATCTAAATTAGGATTAGATTTAGTAAGAAAATACTAGAAAACGAGGTATATAATTACTAAGGTACTAATATTAATAATATATTAATAATACTTTAGTCTGCTATACTCCTCTCTTCTACGCTCTACTCTATAGTCTTCTTATAATAAGCCTATATACTAAGGGGGCTTTTTAAAAGCTATATAGCTAAGTTTATCTTATCCTATTCTAATTATCCCCTTAAGGCTCTTTATAATATTATAAAGGAGAGTCTTAAAAAGAAAATAAAACTACTTTATAGAAATAATAAGTAAACTCTATTTATAGACCCCTTCTATTAATAATATCTTCTAGGTAAGCAATCTTATTACTAAGAAAGTCCCTTAGGTTTAACTATCTTCTATTATAAGTTATATCTTAATAATAACCTTACTACCTCTTCCTCTTTATTATACTTCTTATCCTACTCTAACCCTTAGTATAACTAAAACTACCTGCCTTATTATACTAGGTATAAAAAGTTATAATAATATACTCCCTTAAGCGTAATCTACTTAATCTAATCTTACTAATTAACTCTCTACTAGATATAGTCTATATAACTATAGTTAAATTTATTTAAAGGATTAGGTTACTTAGGATATAATAATATATAAATAAGTATAGTTCTCTAGTATAGCTTAATAGTTATATTATAACTTAGTATCTATAAGACTTATAACTAAAGCTAATATCTAAGGTATTTAAGCTTATTATCTAGTATTTTAAATAAAGTAGAGCTAGATAATATTAATAATTTATAAATAGGTTAAGAAATATCTACTATAAGAAATAGCGTAATATTATTAATATTTCTAAAGTTTACTATATTACTATCTATAAGTAAAGAAATACGAGGGTATAGAAGGAAGAAAGGTACTTTCTTAAAGTCTTCTTAGCTTAATAGGGTATCTTATAGAGCTATGCTACTATTAATAGTTAAGTTATTAAGTTTGGAATTACGCCGCAGCCCCTTTATAAAAAGACTATAACAAATTCACCTAGTTCGCAAGCATAATTCGGGAAATACTATATAGGTATTTTACCCTATACCCTCTATTAGTTAAGGAAAATAATATAGGAACCCTATATATTCCTACTACTTATAAGTAAACCCTCTAAATATTACTATATAAAGTTAGATACGCGCTATACTAGGGCTAATTATATTAGAGCTAAACGGGCTACTAAGGCTCTCGTGGTAATACTCTCGCTAAACGCTAAACCTTCTAATAAGGTGCTATAAAAGCTACTATATAAGATAACTCCTCGACCTAAAAGGTTAACCTTCTAGTAAGGTATTATAAATACTACTATTAAGTTCGGAATTACGCTATAGCCCCTTTGCAAAAAGACTATAATAAATTCACCTAGTTTATAAGTATAATTTAGGAAATATTATATAGGTATTTTAACCTATACCTTCTACTAGTTAAGGAAAATAATATAAGAACCCTATACGTTCCTACTACTCGCAAGTAAACCCTCGTATAAAGTTAGACGCGCGCTATACCGGGGCTAATTATATTAGAGCTAAATAAGCTATTAAGGCTCTCGTAGCCTAGATAATAACGCCCTCGCTAAACCTTCTAGCAAGGTACTGCGAAAGCTACTATATGAGATAAATCCTTAACCTAAAAGGTTAACCTTCTAGCAAGGTGCTATAAATACTACTATATAAGAGGTAACTCCTTAACTAAAGAGGTCTTTCCTAAGAGGTTCTTATAGCTAGAAGCATAAGAAGCTCTACTACGAGTAGGACCTTATACCTCACCCTCTTCCTTATCCTTATCCACGAAGTCCTAGGTATACCTATAACCTACGATAAATCCTTAATTATATTAGCACTAGACCCTATATATTAGTATGCTAAGCCTAAGTAAGGCACGCCTTTTAATATAAATAATATAGAGCGGATTACTAGAGAGTTTAGCCTTGATATAATTAATAAAACCTACTACTTTATTAACTACTCCGCTATATATAGAGAGTATATTATTAGTATAGCCCTTAAGAGGGCTTATTTTAATACCCCTATAGGGGACTCTATAAAGCGTAATAGTATTAGAGCTAAGTAAATAAACTTAGTAGTAGAAGTTTAGTAGGTTATTATATACCCTATAGAGTAGCCTTTCTTCGAGCAGGTCCTCTGTATTACTAAGGTAGAGGTAGCCTAAGCAGCCTAGGCCTATTAGGGGTTAGTAAGTATAGCTTGCGCTAACTATAATATAGAGAGAGCGTTACTAATAATAGTATAGTTCTAGCGGACGAAGTAGTAATAGAGGCGGTATTAGCAGCGCGGGTAGTGCGCGAGAGGAAAAGTCGATAGTTTTATAGTCTATTAAATAATTAAAAACCACGTTATTATTAATATAAAGTTAAAGATCGTGAGGCTATAGTTAGGAGAGTTATAATTACGTGACTAAAGGCTATATATTATTAGGAGGCGCGGAGTTAGAAGGTCTATTGCACTTAAGCAGGTAAAATCACTATGTAGTAGCTAGAGGCTATATTATATTTATAAAGTTATATAATTATATAATATCCTTTAATAAATTCGTAAAGCTAATAAATAGTTTAGTGTATATCTTATTATAATTATAACTCTCGCGACCTCTTCTAAAAGCTTTAGCTACTACTTCTCTACTAACTTATTTATAATAACTATATAGTATATAAAGGTATCCTTAATAATTAGGAAATACTTTAGAATTACCTAGCTATTAGTTAATTTATAGTTATAGCTTTTATTAATAATACCTATCTTAACCTTAGTACTTATTATATAGTAGCGTTCACCTTTAGTACCTTGCTAGAAGGTCGACCTTTTGGGTTAAGGAGTTATCTTATATAGTAGCTTTTACCTTTAGTACCTTGCTAGAAGGTTAACCTTTTAGGTTAAGGAGTTATCTTATATAGTAGCTTTTGTAGCACCTTGCTAGAAGGTTTAGTAAGGGCGTTACTACGAGAGCCTTAGTAGCCCGTTTAGCTCTAATATAATTAGCCCTAGTAAAGCGCGTATCTAACTTTATAATATTTAGAGGGTTTGCTTATAAGTAGTAGGAACGTATAGAGTTCCTATATTATTTTCCTTAACTAGTAGAGGGTATAGGTTAAAATACCTATATAGTATTTCCTAAATTATACCTACAAACTAGGTGAATTTATTATAGTCTTTTTGCGAAGGGGCTGCGGCGTAATTCCGAACTTAATAACCTTAGTACTTATATCTAGGGTACTAATAAAGTAATAGGGCGATATATAGTAGCAAACCCTATTCTAGCTAGCCTCGAGATACTTAATATAGCTTATATATAGTTAATAGCGCTATAAAACTAGTAGGTTCCTATAACTTAGAAAGGTATCTATTATAGTAGCCTATCTTATTAGAAGCCTCTATAGCCTCCTCTTAATTCTACCTCTTTTAAATCCCTAGTATTACTAATATCCTCCTTAATAATCTCTATATCTAGCTTATAAGTAAAAGTATTATTATTATTAATATTAAGTCTATAAATAGTCCTAAGATTATTATTTATAAGGGTTAGTAGCTTCTATAGTATTTAGATTAAAAGCATTATTTCCTTAGCTAGTAACTCTCTTAATAAGGGTTAAGATATCTATCTTATAATTAGCCTTCTCTATAAGAGAGTTAATAATTAAGCTAGTAGTCTAGGCTATAAAGAGTTCCTTAGCTTTAGCCTTTTACCTTATTAGAATTATTTTATAGGGATTTAAAGCGTTATTATTAGTTTAGGCTTAATAAGGCTAGATAACTACTAAGGTTTCTAGTAAGTAGTAGATTATTTAATTAGGGCGTCTTCTACTATAATCTACTACTTTAAAATAACTTTAATAAGCTAGTAGCTAAGACTTTAAGCTATAGCTCTTATAGCTCTCTTTGATAAGTAGCAATAAGCTGAATAAATAAGCTTAGTATTAGTAAGCTCTAGATCTCCTTACTAAATAGCTCTCTATTAAAGCTATTAGATAGTAGTAATTAATATTATAACCTAGGAAGGGTTATTATCCTTAATATAAGATCCTATAACTAGGTTCTAAAGATCCTTATTAGGGTCTTATTAAGACTCTAGATTTATAAATCCGAACTAGTATTAAGTTGAGTTCGGAATTACGCCGCAGCCCCTTTATAAAAAGACTATAACAAATTTACCTAGTTCGCAAGCATAATTCGGGAAATACTATATAGGTATTTTAACCTATACCCTCTACTAGTTAAGGAAAATAATATAGGAACCCTATATATTCCTATTTCCTACTACTTGCAAGTAAACCCTCTAAATATCACTATATAAAGTCGGACGCGCGCCGCACTAGGGCTAATTATATTAGAGCTAAACGGGCTACTAAGGCTCTTATAGCAACGCCCTCGCTTAACCTTCTAGCAAGGTGCTACGAAAGCTACTATATAAGATAACTCCTTAACCCAAAAGGTCGACCTAATTATAATCACGTGACCGAAGGCTATATATTATTAGGAGGTGCGGAGTTAGAAGGTCTGTTGCACTTAAGTAGGTAAAATTACTATATAGTGGCTAGAGGCCTCCGAACTAGTATAAAAGCTTCTCCTTAGCTTCTTTCTAGGTCTTAGCTTTACTAATATAGGATTTTACTATATCTTAGTAGTTACTAGAGCTATATATATAGACCTCGTTCTTTATATTATTATTAGTTTTATAATAAAGCTTCAAAAAGCTCTTATAATTAGTAATAAAGTTAGAGATATTAGTACTAATAAACTTAGGTACTCTAGTAGAGTAGGGAGTTATTATTATAATAATAGGGCGTCTTATAAGGAGATTAGTAAGGGCTATAATATCCTAATTAGTATAAGTCCCTTTAGGAGAATATCGAGTGCTTAAGGGTATTACCCCTATCCCTAAGGTAAGATTTATAGATATATCTATATTATTATTAGAAGCTAGCTACTTTATAGCATAAGGTTTTATCTTATTAAATAAAGCTCTTATAAATCTCTCTTTAGGCTACTTCCCCTTATTAGAAGAGGATCTAGTATTTAAATTAGTTAAAGAAAAAGGAGATATAATACTTATAGGTCTATAAATATTAAAGTTAATATTATATAGTTAAAGTAAGGCGGATCGGTTAATAAAGGAGCGGGTTTTATTAATCGCATCGAGGCTAAACTCTCTAGCAACCCCCTCTATATTATTTACGCTAAAGGGCGTACCTCGCTTAGGCTTAGCGTATTTATATATAAGGTTTAGTATTAATATAGTTAAGGGATAAGAATAAGGAAGAGGGAGAGGTATAAAGCCCTACTCGTAGTAGTAGAGCTTCTTATACTTCTAGCTATAAGAACCTCTTAGGAAAGACCTCTTTAGTTAAGGAGTTACCTCTTATATAGTAGTATTTATAGCACCTTGCTAGAAGGTTAACCTTTTAGGTTAAGGATTTATCTCATATAGTAGCTTTCGCAGTACCTTTAGTACCTTACTAGAAGGTTAACCTTTTAGGTTAAGGAGTTATCTTATATAGTAGCTTTCGCAGCACCTTGCTAGAAGGTTTAGCGAGGGCGTTTCTAGGCTATAAGAGCCTTAGTAGCCCGTTTAGCTCTAATATAATTAGCCCTAGTATAGCGCGCATCCGACTTTATATAGTAATATTTAGAGGGTTTGCTTATAAGTAGTAGTAATATATAGGGTTCTTATATTATTTTCCTTAACTAGTAGAGGGTATAGGTTAAAATACTTATATAGTATTTCCTAAATTATACTTGCGAACTAGGTGAATTTATTATAGTCTTTTTATAAAGGGGCTACGGCGTAATTCCAAACTCAATAGTTAAAGTAATAAAGTCTTCTAGTTAATAAAGTAAACTTATTATTATAATATCTTCTAAATAGAAAGATAAAGTAGGTAGTTATGACTTTTTTTAATATAGAATTAAAAAGGAAATAATATAAACTAAAGAACTAAATAAATATAAGAAAGGTCTAGCGACCTCGATCTTATTACTCTAGGCTCTTATAGATCTATTTTAAGTCTTATTACTTAATATAGAAGGGTCTTCCTAATAACGCTCTTATCTTAGAAGAATTTATAGCTTTATTATATTAATATCTCTTAAAAGTTAGTATATTACTCTTAGTACTTAGGGCTATAATAATAAGGGGTTTATTAGTCTCTAGTTACTAATCTAGTTAATCTCGCTATACTTATTAGCTTAGTAAAACTACTAATTGCTATATTAATCTTATATATAGCTATCTTAGCTACCTTAGCTATAACTCGCTAGTTAAATAATAGTATAGTAGTTATAATAATATATAAGGGGTAAGGAAAGGGATATACTCGCTAGAACCTACTAATAGTATAAAAAAAGGGAGAAAGGGAGGATTTCAGGGTCTATATTATTCCTACCTTAATTCTATAAGAAAGTATAGCTATTACTATCCCCTTAGAACTAAGGTAGGTCTATAAATATCTTCCTCTCTTCCAAACTACGTTTATTATTAATTATATTATTATTATTTTTTATTTATAGATTTTTTTAAGGCTATTATTATATTTAAGGTAAATTAACTATATATATATATAGATATTAATAGCGGGGACGTATAGACGTAGCGAAGGCACCTAACTCTCTAAGAAGCTTATAAAGGCTATTAAAAAGAGTAAAAGAATCTACCTCTAGGTACCATTAGAAAGGGCTAGAACTAATAGGAACTAGAAAGATAATAAATAATATAACTCTACTTATAAATAGGTAAGAATATTAAAAATAGGCTTAGAAGATATATAAAATAATTCGCAGATCTAATTAAAAGAGATAATTTAAATCGGGTATTAATTTACTTAGAAAATACTAGAAAACGAGGTATATAATTATTAAGGTACTAATAGTAATAATATATTAATAATACTCTAGTCTGCTACGCTCCTCTCCTCTACGCTCTACTCTATAGTCTTCCTATTATAGGCCTATACGCTAAGGGGGCTTTTCGAAAGCTACATAGCTAAGTCTATTAAGTTCGGAATTACGCCGCAGACCCTTCGTAAAAAGATTATAATAAATTCACCTAGTTCGTAAGCATAATTCGGGAAATATTATATAGGTATTTTAACCTATACCCTCTACTAGTTAAGGAAAATAATATAAGAACCCTATATATTCCTACTACTTATAAGTAAACCCTTATATAAAGTCGGACGCGCGCTATACTAGGGCTAATTATATCAGAGCTAAATAGGCTACTAAGGCTCTTATAGCAATACCCTTGCTAAACCTTCTAATAAGGTGCTACGAAAGTTACTATATAAGATAACTCCTTAACCTAAAAGGTCGACCTTCTAGTAAGGTACTAAAGGTAAAAGCTACTATATAAGATAACTCCTTAACCTAAAAGGTTAACCTTCTAGTAAGGTATTATAAATACTATTATATAAGAAGTAACTCCTTAACTAAAGAGGTCTTTCCTAAGAGGTTCTTATGGCTAGAAGTATAAGAAGCTCTATTATAAGCAAGGCTTTATACCTCTCCCTCTTCCTTATCCTTATCCCTTAACTATATTAATACTAGACCTTATATATAAATATATTAAGCTTAAGTAAGGTATACCTTTTAATATAAATAATATAGAGGGGGTTACTAGAGAGTTTAGCCTTAATATAATTAATAAAACCCGCTCCTTTATTAACTACTCTGCTATATATAGAGAGTATTAAGCTCGGAATTACGCCGCAGCCCCTTTGCAAAAAGACTATAATAAATTCACCTAGTTCGCAGGTATAATTTAGGAAATACTATATAGGTATTTTAACCTATACCCTCTACTAGTTAAGGAAAATAATATAGGAACCCTATATATTCTTACTACTTATAAGTAAACCCTCGTATAGAGTCGGACGCGCGCCGCACTAGGGCTAATTATATTAGAGCCGAATAGGCTACTAAGGCTCTCGTAGCCTAGAAACGCCCTCGCTAAACCTTCTAGTAAGGTGCTATAAAAGCTATTATATAAGATAACTTCTTAACTTAAAAGGTCGACCTTCTAGCAAGGTACTAAAGGTAAATACTACTATATAAGAGGTAACTCCTTAACTAAAGAGGTCTTTCCTAAGAGGTTCTTATAGCTAGAAGCATAAGAAGCTCTGCTACTACGAGCAGGGCCTTATACCTCTCCCTCTTCCTTATCCCTTAACTATATTAGCACTAGACCCCGCATATAAAAACGCTAAGCCCGCGCGAGGCACGCCCTTTAACGCTAATAACGCGCGAGAGCTCGCTATATATAGAGAGTATATTATTAGTATAGCCCTTAAGAGGGCTTATTTTAATACCCCTATAAGGGACTTTATAAGGCGTAATAATATTAGAGCTAAGTAAGTAAACTTAGTAGTAGAAGTTTAGTAGGTTATTATATACCCTATAGAGTAGCCTTTCTTTAAGCAGGTCCTCTATATTACTAAAGTAGAGGTAGCCTAAGTAGCCTAGGCCTATTAGAGGAACGTTAGTAAGTATAGCTTGCGCTAAATAGAGAGAGCGTTACTAATAATAGTATAGCTACGAACGCGTTAGCTAACCCGATTAAATAAGAGGATAAAGATAGTAATAACTTCTAGTAAATAAAGTAGTAATAGAGGCGGTATTAGTAGCGCGAGTAGTGTGTGAGAGGAAAAGTTAATAGTTTTATAGTCTATTAAATAATTAAAAAGTACGTTATTATTAATATAAAGTTAAAGATCGTGAGGCTATCTAATAGGGTATATATAAGTGCAGCTATAGTTAGGAAAGGATTACGTAACTAAAGGCTATATATTATTAAGAGGCGCAGAGTTAGAAGGTCTATTACACTTAAGTAGGTAAAACTACTATATAGTAGCTAGAGGCCGTAGCTAAGTCTATCTTATCCTATCCTATTACTAGCCTAAGAAGAAATTATTTATACTAGTTCCTAAATATACTTAATAAATTAGGGCTATTACTAAATACATACTATATAAATAACTTAACTAGACTACTTATTATAATATTAATAATAGAATTTACTTAGACTCTAAGGAATAAGTAGGATAATACTATAAGAACCCCTACTAATTAAGATATAACTTTACTAGGATAAGATATAACTTTACTAGGACTTAACTAGTACTAACTAAGACTATTATAATAATATACTATAATAATACTTAAACTTAAGAGAAAAGTAACTAAATAACTAGATAAGATATTCTAAGAAGAATTACTTATACTTATAACGCTATATATAATAAATAAACTTAATATTACACGCCTTAGAATAGCCCTTAGAGCTTACTAGGGAAAAACGCTTAAAGAACTTAATAATATTATATAGTAATAATAGGTTAGAGCTATCTAACTCTAAATAAAATAAGAAATTAGCACTAGGAATAACCCTTAGTAAATCTAATATATTAATAAAGAAATATTATAAGAAGAATCTAATACTCCTAATCAGAATACTACAGAAAACCTTAACCCCTATATAAGATAATAAATTAATAACTAGACTTAAGAAAAAGAGCCTAATACCCCCTATAATTTGAGTAAACCTTATAACGTTATATACTAATATACTTAGCTAGAAGTCGCCTATAGGCACGACCCTAGTATTAATAATATTAGTTCTAAAGATGAAATATCTAGAAAAACTTAACCTACTTTAGTATAGGGGTATTAACCCCTTTATAATAACTAAATAGTTTACTTTTATAATACTATATTAAAATAATATAAGTATATACTAGAATTAACTATAATATAATAAGATAGTCCCTAAATCATAGTAATATACCCTATATACTATTAACTATTTTAGGTATATTACCTTAATAATAAATATAAGGAATATCTAAGAGAAAAGTATAACTACTAATTCTACCCCTATAAGGAGAACGAATAACTTATTCCTTATACTTACCTCGCTATTTAACTTCCTTATTAGTAACTTCAATCTTTTAACAAGAATAGAACTATAATATTTATACTAAGCTATAATTACCCTATATCTTACTTAAATAATAAAACTATATTATAAGAAAAATACTAATAAGACTAATATAAGGTCTATTTAATATAGAAGGTAAAAGCCTTATAACTACTATAAGAAGGAAGTAGCTTATTATAAGTATATATTAGAGAGAATAGCTTAACTAAAGCATAATATAAAGGAAAGCGAATTATAATACCTAGAAATATATAATAATTAAAAAACTAGACTTAATTATTAATATAGGATAATTATAAGTAGTAATAATAAAATCCCTATATAATACTAAGGTACTACCTATAGAAGAATTATACCTTATAATTAGTATAATGATTATTAGAGAACTAGTACTTATAATAATATATTATAGAGTTAAAGGGAATTTTATATTATTAAAAATAGTAAATTAATAATAGATTACTTAGAGAAAGAAGACTCTAGGAAGCGAGTACTACTTATAAAATATTAAAGGAGATAGAGTTGAATATAATAGAGGCTTTATTAATTTAGAGATAATATAACTCCCTTTAAATTATTATAACTAGAAAGAGTAACTCTATTTTAAGTATATATATAGTATACTTTTTTACTTAGATTTTAGGTTCCTAATAAGAGAAACTAATTTTTACTTACTTCCTCTTAAACTCTACTACGAGAGAAAATACCTTATAACTTGTTTTTCCCCCTTTTATAAATTAGATCTTTATTAATTACTACTTTATATATATTAATAGTATAAAATTAGTATATAAGCTTTATTAATATATTATTATACTTATTTAAGCTTGGAATTACGCCGTAGCCCCTTTGTAAAAAGACTATAATAAATTCACCTAGTTCGCAAGTATAATTCGGGAAATACTATATAGGTATTTTAACTTATACCCTCTACTAGTTAAGGAAAATAATATAGGAACCCTATACGTTCCTACTACTCGTAAGTAAACCCTCTAAATATTATAAAGTCGGACGCGCGCTACACTAGGGCTAATTATATTAGAGCTGAACGGGCTACTAAGGCTCTTATAGCCTGGATAATAACGCCCTTACTAAACCTTCTAGTAAGGTAAAAGCTACTATATAAGATAACTCCTTAACTTAAAAGGTTAACCTTCTAGTAAGGTACTAAAAGTATTATAAACGCTACTATATAAGAGGTAACTCCTTAACTAGAGAGGTCTTTCCTAAGAGGTTCTTATAGCTAGAAGTATAAGAAGCTCTACGAGCAGGGCCTTATACCTCTCCCTTATCCTTATCC
>JAVHLU010003366.1:0-11704 GCA_036785755.1 Colletotrichum ledebouriae
ACTTATATTATATAATAATTTTAAAGCTATTATAATATACTAATATATTTATAAATACCTCCTAAAAAGAAGACTAGCTAAGCTAGAGCCCTTAAGAAAGCACGCGCTACTAAAGGTAAGAATAAAGCTAGGAGTAGAGGGGTATACCCTCCTCCCCTAGAGAGTAATAATAAAGTTATATATATATTATTCCTTCTTATTATTAATATATAATATATTAATATATTATATAATAAGTAGAAGGAAGAAGTAGAAATAACTTATAGAGAATAGCTCTAAGGGTAAGGGTTTATAACTTAAGAAGCCCTAGGGTTACCCTCCTAAGTAGTATAAGAAAATAGCCCCTAGTAAGTAATACCTCTTTTATAATCCCTTTATTATTATAACTATATATTAGGATATTACGAAACTTATTATTATTATAATCCCTAAGGAGATAAATAGAAAAGAGGGTACTAATAAGGGTAGTTTAGAGCCCCCTCCTAGCCCTCCTCCCCCTTATAGAGGTATAGAAGTAGAGTAAATACCCCTATGTAATAAGCACTACTTTTAGTATATTTTAAATAAGCTCTTAAGCTTATTAGATAGAAAGTACTTACTTAGTATAATAAGTAAGTATAACTATTATTATAAGGAGAAAGTACCTTATTAATAGATAAGTACCCCTATTACTATTATAGCTTATTAATATACTAAAGCTAAGACTTTAAAGGACCTAGTAATTAGAAAAATAAGATTTTATATATACATTATTTCTATAATTACTCTTTCTAATATAACTTATAAACCCTTATTTATTAAAAAGCTATACTCTATAAGGCTATTACTACTTAGAAAGAGGAGATTATAATAATAAAAAAGGGTAATAATAATAAGGGTTTAGGTAAGACTCCTAAGGTAATAAGTATTTCTAATATATATAATATTATTACTCTATCTCCTACCCTAGTTCTATTTAGAACCCTAGTAGTTAGTATAGATATACCTATACCTTATTTACTTATTAGTAATTTAGCTATTATAATATACTATATAATTAATAGTTTATTAGTATATATTTACTAGAGCTATTAATACCCTTATACTATATCTTAATAAATTAATATAAGTAAATCCTCTAAAGTTAGGTAGTAGAAAATTAGTATTTTAAGGTAGCCCTTTAGAGTAGATTATACTCTCTTGCTCTTATAGGAGCGACTTTAGGCTTCTTAGCTAGTAAGCTATAACTTAATTAAAAATAAAGCGCTAGCCCTCCTATACGTATTTATAATATCCCTTATCAATTATAATTATTCTCTATATATATTTTAAATTAAGGAGCGAATAGAACTATTTACACTTCTTATAGTTAAGAACCTTTATAAGACTATTAGCTAGTATATTATTTATTAGTATATATACTACGCTAAACGATCCTCTAGTATACTCTTATTATAGCTATATATTTTAAATATTAATATACTATAGCTTAGTTAAGATCTATTCTTTTTTACTTACTATAAGATAAATTATTTATCAGTTATTATAATAAATCTTCTAAATATTACTAAGTTTAGGAGTAATATCCTTAAATAACTTCTAAAGCGTAATTATTTCCTTAGTAGTATATTTAAGGCTTAGAAGCTCTACTTCTATTATTAATATTATAATTATAATCTATTAATTAGCTTTCTATTAGATTAGCTCTCTAAAGAGTAAGATTATATACCCTTAAAATAACTTCTATATCTCCTTATTATTTATAAATAAAGTATTACTTATAATTAGTAATACCTACTTACCCTCTAAGTTATTAAAATATATTATAAAGTAATAAGTATTAAGTTCGGAATTACGCCGCAGCCCCTTCGCAAAAAGACTATAATAAATTCACCTAGTTCGTAGGTATAATTTAGGAAATATTATATAAGTATTTTAACCTATACCCTCTACTAGTTAAGGAAAATAAAATAGGAACCCTATATATTCCTATTACTTATAAGTAAACCCTCTAAATATTACTATATAAAGTTAGATACGCGCCGCACTAGGGCTAATTATATTAGAGCTAAACGGGCTACTAAGGCTCTTATAGTAACGCCCTCGCTAAACCTTCTAGCAAGGTGCTATAAAAGCTACTATATAAGATAACTCCTTAACCTAAAGGGTTTACCTTCTAGTAAGGTACTAAAGGTATTATAAAAGCTATTATATAAGATAACTCCTTAACTTAAAAGGCTAACCTTCTAGTAAGGTATTAAAAATAAATACTACTATATAAGAGGTAACTCTATAACTAAAGAGGTCTTTCCTAAGAGGTTCTTATAGCTAGAAGCATAAGAAGCTCTGCTGCTATAAGCAGGGCCTTATACCTCTCCCTCTTCCTTATCCTTATCTACGAAGTCCTAGGTATACTTATAACCTATAATAAATCCTTAACTATATTAGTACTAAACCCTATATATAAAAACGCTAAGCTTGCGCGAGGTATACCCTTTAATACTAATAACGCGCAAGAGCTTACTAGAGAGTTTAGTATTAATATAATTAATAAAACCCGCTCCTTTTTTAATTACTATATTATATATAGAGAGTATATTATTAATATAGCCCTTAAGAGGGCTCTTATTAATACCCCTAGAGGGGATACTTATTATTATATTATAGCTAAGTAAGTAGACTTAGTAATAGAAGCTAGGCGGGTTATTATATACCCTATAGAGTAGCCCTTCTTTAAGCAGGTCCTCCGTACTATTAAGGCAGAGGCGGCCTAGGCCCCTTAGGGGAACGTTAGTAAGTATAGCTTGCGCCGAATAGAGAGAGCGTTGCTAACGACGGCATAGCTGCGAAGGCGTTAGCCAACCCGATCGAATAAGAGGACTATGAAGATAGTAACGACTTCTAAAGTAATAAGTATAATATAGGTATTATATAACCTAGTTAGTAGTAATATAGTAATAAGGAGTAGGGTTTATTAGGAATCTCAAAAGCAGGGAATATATAAAGGTAATATTAGGTTAAATTATAATAATAATATAGAGTATAGAGCTAATCTTCTCTTAAAAGCTCTTTACCTCTAATAGTATTATTACTATCTTATTTTTTAGAAGTAGTAGATTTAAAAAGGGGTTACTAGTACTTATAAGTTAAGTAAGTTAAACTTCTTTATAATCCTCTTAATATACTAGTTATACAAAAGGTATATTTTTTATACAGCCTAGTTATAAATAACCCTAATTCTAAGATAGTACTTAACTAAGCCTTATTCTTTAAGCTTATATACTTTCTTTAGGCTAGTAATTACTCTTTATAATACTTTATTATCACGGCGCTACGTTAGACCTACCTGAATTTCAGGTCACGTGACTTGCAGGTTATGTAATTACTAAGTAACTCTTTAGCCTTCCCTAGCTACGCTAGCCTATAGTTAGTCTTTTCCCTCCTTTAATATAGAATCTACTTAATATAGCGTAATTAAAGCGTGCTAACCTTTACTTATTTACTATTTATAATACTATTCTATATTTATCTATCGATTCTCTAGAGATAGAAGTATAATATCTTAGTTAACTAATTTAGTTTACCTAATTACCCCTACCCTATTAATCAACTAATATAAGTATAGCACCTAACTAAGCGCTAAGCTAACTAATTTATACCCTAACTAACCTAAACTTAATTAATACCCCCGCTCTACCTTATAATAATATACTAAACGAGACCTAACTAGCTAGTTATAGTTATAAGGCTATAATAGCGCTTATACTTGATACTAGAAGACTCCTTAAGCCTTATATTAAAGCCCTTTAATATTACTATATTATACTACCTAATTATAATACCCCCTTATGCGAGGACCTAAAGGTTTTTAACCTAAATAAACCTATATATAAGTAGCTTATTAAAAGCCTATTTATAGACCTTAATATAGAGGGATATAAGAGCTTAGCTTAGAGCGCTATTACTAAATTATAAAAGTTCCCTAACGTCCTTATTATTAATTATAATTACCTAAGCGAGAGGGAGAAGATTACCCTTACTCTTAATAATATAATATAGCTATTTTAAAATAACCCTAAGTTAACCCTTACCTAGATTTAAGACTAGCTTATAAAGAGAGCTACTTAAGATACTAAGTCTTAAGCCTTATATATTAGATATATTACTATAAGTAATAACCTTATAGGGTTCCTATATTGTTTTCCTCAACTAGTAGAGGGCATAGGTCAAAATGCCCGCATAGTGTTTCCCGAATTATGCTTGCGAACTGGGTGAATTTGTTGTAGTCTTTTTGCGAAGGGGCTGCAGCGTAATTCCGAACTCAATAAGTAATAACCTTTATATACTATATAATACTACCCTCTACCTAGAATATAAGAATTAAGAGCTCTAGGAGCGTTTAGATAATACCTATATTACTAATAATAATACTAAGTAATCTATTATACTTAAGCGTTATTAAGAAGAGCGTAATTAGGCCTAATATAACGCTATTACTATTACTAAGGAGCGGGATAAGGTAAGGGATATTAATAAGGCCTTATTTTAGCGCTTTAAATATAATATAACTACTATACCTCCCCCTATAAACCCTCCCTCTAGTAATTATAGCGCTATACTTTAGGTAATTCTTAACTAAATAATATATCTTAAGAGTTAGGTCTACTCTAGCTCGCTCTTATTAACTATTAGTAGTTATAATACCTAGGCTACTAAGATACCTAAAGTCCCTATTTTTATAAGTACTAAGAGTACTAATTCTAAATACCTAAAGTTTAATACTTAGCTTTTTTATATTAAAATACGCCTTAATAATAGGGAGTATTATAATAAGTTCTAACGCTTTAAGTATATACTCTTATGCCTAGGAGGAACTACTTATAATATCTTATCCCCTCTCCTCTTAGGGGACCTGCTTTAAATTATTATAATAGAATAGCTTATTAAAGAGCTAAAGGGTATTTTTATTAACCTAGTTTAGTATAATAAGGCTTAAATAAAGCTTAATACTCTTATAATCTTATTTAAAGATATCTAGGTTAAATAAGCTACCTTTACTAAGCTTACTTATAAGGCTAAACTCCTAGAGTCTTAGTAGCGCTAGAAGTTCTATAAAAAGCTACCTATATCCCTCTAGAACTAGTACTCTATTTATTATATAAATAGCGCCCTTAACTTCTAGGATTATACTACTTAGGTCTATACTATAGCTTATATTATAGCGCCTTCTAATACCTACTTAGCTAACTAAACTACTATATAAAGCTGTACCTTAGTAGCCTGCGCTAAACTCTCTAGCAGAGGAAACCCCTATACCTAAGCCTATACTAACTAGGGTTATATCCCTAAGGCCTTATATAAAAAGCTTTATAACTAGGGCGCCTTCCTTATTTATAGTAATACTAGGTATACCTCGTAGGATTACCCCTAAAAGAGAGCTAAAGCTATTATAAGTATTACTAAGCTTATTAAAGCTACTAGTAGTAACCTAGAGCTAGTAAAAAACTAGAGCTCCTAGTAAAAGTAGACTCCTTACTAGGGGAGACCTAAAGAGATTAGTAATTAATAATAATATCTATTAACTTATAATAACTAATTAGTAATAAACTACTAGAGAAAGAGTTAATTCTAGTTTATAATAGATATAATATTTATCTTAAGGCCCTTCTTAATATTAGAGTAAATAGCTATACTTTTATAAATACCTATATAACCCCCTTACTAAGGGATCTTTATTATATTAAATATAATAAGTTATAATACCCTATCCTAGCTACTAGGTTTAATAGCGAGCTATTAGATATTATAACTAAGGTATAAATAACTTATATATAAGTAAACCGCTAGAAATTAATATAAATACCCCTCCTCTAACTTAATATAAGGAGATATAACCTTATCCTTAGCTATTTATAGTTTAATTATTATAATATTAATATAGATATATATTATTAGCGCTTATACTAGCTAAGTAATACCCCTATAGCCCGGGACCTCCTCTAAATAATTATATAGAATACTAAGGACCTCCTTTGACCTATTAAAATTAATATTAAGTATTAACTTAATATAAAATGCTATTAACTTATATTTAAAGCTAAGGAATAGCTTTATAATACCTAAAAAGCTATAGGAAATAAGATAAAGACCCTTATAAATATCCTATAGTAAAGCGATATACCTAAGGACTTAGGATATAATAATAACTTATAGAAGATAAACTTAGTATTAAGTTCGGAATTACGCCGCAGCCCCTTTGCAAAAAGACTATAACAAATTCACCTAGTTTGCAGGTATAATTCGGGAAATACTATATAGGTATTTTAACTTATACCCTCTACTAGTTAAGGAAAATAATATAAGAACCCTATATATTCCTACTACTCGTAAGTAAACCCTCTAAATATCACCGCATAAAGTCGGACGCGCGCCGCACTAGGGCTGATTATATCGGAGCCGAACGGGCTACTGAGGCTCTCGTGGCCTGGAATAAACTTAGTATTAAAGGGAGCGCTAACTACTAACTAAGCCTAGCTTATACTATATAAGAAGCCTAAACCCCTTAGTCTTAAGGCTTAATAAGTAAGGAAAGACATTAATATAGCGCTTATTAGCGCTATAGGGTTTAAGAGGAACCTAAGGTATACTAATATTAAATTAGGCTCTATATTACTATATAAGCTTAACTTAATAATTACTAATAAGTAAGAGGAAGAAGAAAAAGATATAAGCCTACTAGAGGTTGATAAAGCTAAAAACTAATACTTAATTAATAAGAGGCTCTTATTATATCTCTAGGACTAGAAAGATTACTTTAATAAGATTACTAATAATATATTACCTCCCTACTACTCTTATAATTACTAAATTAAACTAAAGCTAGGTATAAAGGAGTAGCTAACCTTCTACTTATTATATAAGTAGTTATTACTAGAATTCGAGGTTACTTAATAATACCTCCTTAAGAACCTAAAGAAGGGCTTTATAGCGCTAGGTAATACTCTATTTATATCCCTAATACTATTTATTTAAAAAGCTAATAATTACCTAAGGTTTTATATTAACTTCTAAGGGCTAAATAGGTTTACTAAGAAGGACTAGTACCTATTACCCCTAATAAATAAGATACTAAGCTAAATTAACTAAGCTAAAGTATTTATAAAGATTAATATCTACTAAGCGTTCTATTAAATTTATATCTACTCTAACTTAGAGGACTTAATAACGTTCTATACTTACTATGGCTCCTATAAGTATTAGGTTCTACCCTTCGAGCTATATAATAGCCTAGTAATATACTAACGATATATAAACAATATACTTATAGAATACTTAGATAACTTCTATATAGTATATATAGATAATATCCTAGTTTACTTAGAGGACCCCCTCTAGTATAAGGAGTATATTAAGAAAGTCCTTAACTAGCTATACTAAGCAGGGCTTTATGCTAATATTAAGAAGTATAAATTTAGTATAATTATAACGCGCTACCTTAGGTTTGTTATTATAACTAAAGGGATTAGCCCTAACCCTAAGAAGGTCTCTATAATAAAAGACTAGTAACTACTAACTATAGTACGTAGCGTCTAGTCCTTCCTAGGGCTTTATAACTTCTACTATTAATTTATTATAAATGATAGAAAAATCGCTTAACTACTTACTAGGCTTATAGCTAAAAACGCCTATTTTAACTTTAATAATAACTACGTAGTAGCGTTTATAATACTAAAGGAGGCCCTAATATTAGCCCCTATCTTATACTACTAGAAGCCTAAGCTACTAACCTAAGTTAAGACGGACGCCTCTAAATCTATTTATACTACTACCCTCCTCTAGTAATAACCTAATAATAGTTTATAATACCTTATAGCCTATTTCTTAAAAACTATATCGCTAATAGAGATAAACTACCCTATTTATAACTATAAGATAATAATAATTATCCTAGCGCTAGAAGAATAGAGGGCTAAACTCTCTGTAGTTACCTAGTATTTCGAGGTTATTATAAACTACTAACTACTACTCTATTTTATAATAAATAAGCTTCCAAATATTTACTAAGCGTACTAGTTAGATATCTTAGCTAGTTTTAACTTCTATATCTAGTACTACCTAGGGTATAAAAATGTAGTAGCTAATACTTTCTTATAGAAGAGTAAAGACCTTTAAACCTAATAAGCTATTTATAAATTAGACTATACCTAGGTATTACTACTACCTACCTACTTATTCTTAGAGGTTATAAGTAACTTATACTAGTTACTAGAAGCTACCCTAAGTAACCCTATAGCTACTATTAATACCCTAGAGCTAGAGGATAAGCTATAAAGATACCTCTTAGTTAAATAGATCTTATAGTTAAATTATAAACTAGATATATTATTGCTTAAGGTATTAAAAATACTTATTATTATAAGAAAAGAGCGCTAGAAAATAAGAGATAGACTCCTAATAATAAATAAGAAGCTTATAATACTAGAAGAAGAGAACCTATATATAAAGTTAATTTATAAAACCTATATCTAGAGGCTTATAGTATACCTCGGGTAAAATAAGACTATTAAACTCCTAAAGGAATGCTACTACTAGCCCCGCCTAACTACTAATATTAAGTAGTATATTTATAACTACTATACTTATTACTAGGCTTAGAAGCTAAGAGATAAGCCCCTAGGCGAGTTAAAGCCCCTACTTATATTAGATTACCCCTAGGAGTATAGTATAATAGATTTTATATCCTATTTACCTAACTACTATAAGTATAATAATATATTTATAGTAGTATATTACTTATTAAAGAAAACGGGTTCCCTCCCTTAGTATAAGATTATTATAGCGCGGGACCTCGCCTAGCTATACTATACTTTTATCTTCTAATATACTAGGTTCCCTATTATAATTATATCTAATAAGGGCCCCTAGTTTACTTCTAACTTCTAGAACGAGCTCTATAAGATATATAGCGTAATTATATAGTTAAGTATAGTAAGTTATACTAAGACTAATAAGTGAATAGAAATTCTTAACTAGTACCTAAATTAATACTTATACCTATAGATAAACTAGTTCTAGGATAACTAGAGTAAAATACGCCTAGCTATAGATTTCGCTTAAGTAGTATTACTAAATAAAACTACTAGGCTTATATTATTTAAGATTAAATAGGGATACTTACTATAGATAAGCTTTAACTAGGAGTAATATATATAAAGGTTCTTAACTATAAAAGAGAAATTTAACTAAAGCGACGCCTAGTAGCTTATATAGAACCTCTATAGCGCCTAGGAAATTACTAAAGGAAATATAGCTATAGTTTAATAATACTATACCTAAGCTACTAACTACTACTACTAGCCTAATAACTTAGCTATAAGGGACTCTATTTATATATAAATAGAAAGATAGCGCTAAGAAAGCTCTTTAAAGCTATTAATACTATAGGATAGCCTATAGCTAATTAAAGCTACTAGCCCTAGGGGGACTTAGGTACTTAACCTACTAAAAGGATATAACTATTACCTAGTATTTTATCTTAATAAGCTTTAGAAGACTACTAGGGACCCTCTACTAGTTTAATTTAAGACCCCCCCTCTTATTATTAAGTTTAATAATAAGCTAGAATATAAAGTTATATATATAACTACTAGCTAGTTATACTAAGGATAGCTATAATACTACGCTAACTAGAGAGGCTATAACTATAATCCTACTTAGTATAATATTAAAGGTTTGAAGCACGCCCTAGTAGCGCTATAGGACTTCTATATTACTAACCTAACTACTATAGGACTACTAAAGCACCTTTTAGCTTAGCTTCTAGCTACTACTTAAGATAAGGACCCCGCTACTATAGATAATAATAACGCCCTAGCGTAAGTATAAGAATAGAAAGAAGGGGATACTATTTAGAAAATTATTTATATTATAATAGCTAATTACTATAGATAGTAATACTAGTAAAAGGGGGGAGGTGATATTATAACGCTAGGTTAGACCTACTTAAATTTCAGGTTATATAACTTATAGGTTATATAATTACTAAGCGACTCTTTAGCCTTCCCTAGCTATACTAGCCTATAGTTAGACTTTTCCCTCCTTTAACGCAGAATCCACTTAATATAGCGTAATCGAAGCGTGCTAACCTTCGCCTATTTGCTATTCGTGACATTATTATAGTTCTTACAAAAGAGAATAAAGAAGTTATTTATATATGAAATAATAAGAACCTCCTTATTAGTTAACTAGAAGAGATATAGGTCTTTATTTATAAGTATAAAGCCTAGATATTAGAGGGTTAAGGAGAACTCCTTATACTATAATAATAATATATCCCTTAGCCTATAGAGCATATAGTATAGTTCTATATACTTTCTAGGCTATTTAAAGCTATCTAATAGCTTATAAATAATAGGGTCTTTATTTAGGTCCTAGGAGGTATTTAAGAATATATTAATAATATTAAATTATTTAACTTTAAGGTTAAATGATATAGTAATTACTATTACTACTCTAAATATATAAGTAGTAAGGGTTATTATATAAGTCTATTTAAGGGGTAACCTCTCTTACTAATCGCCCTAAATATAAATCCTTACCTTATATTAATTAAGGATGTTATCCTTATTAAATTTATAGGTAAATACCTACTTGAAAAGGATTAGTCTCTTTATTATTATCTCTTAATTAATAATATACTATATATCTATTTATTATAGTTTGTTTATCTTAACTTTGGCTACTTTTATAAAGTAAGTTTAGAGTACTTATAAGAGGTTTAAAAGTTCTTTTTATAAATAAGGTAGCTTAATAAGGTTATTAGTAATAAGATACTTATAGATTATTATAGTTATATAAGTAAGCTTTATATTATAAATAGTAATATAAATATAGCTATAAAGTATATAATATCCTATACTAGCTTTTAAGAAGGCTCTCTACTAATTAGATATAAAAGTCTTAAAAAAGCTAGATACTTACTCCTACTCTGTATAATATTATAATAAAAACTAATAGCTAGAGTAGGGTTTGCTCTCTATTATTCTTACTGATAGGTTACTATATAGTAGATTATATAGTTCTTAGCTTTAATAAGTTTAGCTATAGTTCTCCTAGTTATATACTTAGTTAGACCTCTATTTAATATTAGCCTTCTTTTTATTATCTTAATATAGCTATATTAATAGATTTAAGGGTCTTTTATTTAAAGGTTTATTCTTATTATACTTACTTACTTTAGAAATATCTTATAGAATAGGGAGTAATTTGATTATAATATAATCCTTAATCTATTCCCCTTTAGAATAAACTTCTCTAATAGCTTTATTAAGTTCGGAAATACGCTACAGCCCCTTTATAAAAAGACTATAATAAATTCACCTAGTTCGCAAGTAAAATTTAGGAAATACTATATAAGTATTTTAACCTATACCCTCTATTAGTTAAGGAAAATAATATAGGAACTCTATATATTCCTACTACTTATAAGTAAACCCTTATATAAAGTTAGACGCGCGCTATACTAGGGCTAATTGTTTTAGAGCTAAACGGGCTACTAAGGCTCTTATAGCCTATAAACGCCCTTACTAAACCTTCTAATAAGGTAAAAGCTACTATATAAGATAACTCCTTAACCTAAAAGGTCGACCTTCTAGTAAGGTAAACGCTACTATATAAGAAGTAACTCCTTAACTAAAGAGGTCTTTCCTAAGAGGTTCTTATAGCT
>JAVHLU010003367.1:0-11691 GCA_036785755.1 Colletotrichum ledebouriae
AAATAATTAAAAACCACGTTATTATTAATATAAAGTTAAAGATCGTGAGGCTATTAATAGGCACGTATAAGTATAGCTATAGTTAGGAAAGGTAGTTAGCAAGATCACGTAACCGAAGGCTATATATTATTAGGAGGCGCGGAGTTAGAAGGTCTGTTGCACTTGAGCAGGTAAAATCACTATGCAGTGGCCAGAGGCCTTTACTAGATTATATAGATTTAAATATTTAACTTCGAAGTATAATATATTTATAGTACTTAGAATATAATAGCAGATAGCTTATTATAAAAACCCTAGGTACCTTCTAATATTATTAATAAGGAAGCTAAGGGGGAGATTAACTCTTAGATTAATTTATAGATTTTCTTTATAGATATAGAAGCTAGTTCTTTCTTTAATTAAGCTTAATACTATAGTAATAAGTAATATATAGAGGAGGTCCTTATAGGAAATATAGAGGTTATTAGTAATATAATAAATATCCTAGATATACTTCTTAATAATTCGCAGACCTATTTAGTATACTCTTAATAAATCGCTTATTATTTAATAATATAGAAATACCCTCTAGGACTTTAACTAGTAAGGTATTATAACTTTAAGACTAGAGTATTAGATTATTATATTTATAACTACCTACTTTTTACTAGAGTAATAAATTAAAAGCTAATATTATAACGAGTTATTAATAATCCTAAGTAGTAGAAGAAACTAATTATAAAAGCCTATAAAGAGAGTAGTTACTAAGATAAGTAAGCTATAGCTAGAAGACTATCTAATTACTATATCTAGGCTAGTATATATATAGAGATTAGTAAGTCCTTAAAAGGTTATCTCAATTACTAAAAAAGAAGAGCTTAATATATAGATAATAAGAGGATATATAGCTTTTTAAAGGGACTACCCTTTACTAGGATATTATTAGATATATAGAGAGTAGGTAAATAGTATATCGTTAAAGTAAGGGATCTACTAATAGGATAGCTTAAGGCCTACTAGCTTAAGAGAGTAACTTTAGCTAAGATTACTAAGTTTATCTAGGAAGAGATTATTTATTACTATAGGCTATATAGCAAACTCGTTATTAATAGAGGACTAGAGAATAAGGATGCTATTCTTAAATTTAATAAGAAATATAATATAAGGAGGAAAGTAATATCTATTTATAACCTAAGGGCTAATAGTATAGTTAAGACTAGTTATTAGCTAATTACTTATATATTATTAATATAAATTAGAGAATAGAGAGATATTAACCCTTAGCTATACCTTCGCGCTACCCTATTTATAAACTAATTAAGCGTTTATACTTCGACTAGCTTTAGCCCTTTCTACTTATTATATAGGTTTAAGCTTATTACTCCTATTAAGACCTTAATGCTAACCTAGAGGGTTCTTAATTAGGATTTAGTAATAATAAAGGAAGAGGAGGTTTAAATATATTTATAAGCCTTCTTATAACTTAATAAGGATAGAAAATAAGCTCAAAAGATAATTAATAGTTAATATAAGAAGACTATAGAATACTATAATAGTTAATATAAGAGGACTATAAGAAAGGAGAGGCTAGAAGTAAGTAATTTAGTACTAGTATTTAATATTAAGGGCTCTATTAATAAGTTATCTATTAAAAAGCTTAATTACTAATAGCAAGGCCCCTTTTATATACTTTTATAAGCTTTAAAAGCTCTATTATATTAATTAGTAATATTAGTAAGTAATAAGGTTACTAGAAAGGCGTTTAGTAGAAATTAACTTTATAAATTTATTTAAGCTCTTAAAGGGTATTAGGAACTAAGTAATTTAGATATTTATAGATCTAATTTAAAAAGAAACCTAGCGAAAGCCTTCTTAATACTAGGGAATAAAGAGTATAATAATTATATACCTAAGGAAGAGGAGGAGGAACTTATAATACCTAGGGAAAGTAATTAAAAAGAAGAGGAGGATTTATTATACTTAGTAGTATAATTAAAGTAATATTTAAAGGATTTAGAGAAAGTAATTAAAGCTTTAAAAGCTAGATAATAATTAGTTATTAAGATTCTTAAAATACTAAAGGAGATAGAAAAGGAGTATATTAAGATAGAGGATCTAGGGGATATATAAGGTTCCTTTTATTATAACCTATTTTAATTAATAATTTATAGACCTATTTTAATTTTCCCTTCTTTTTATCTCTTAGTTTATAAGTTTAAGATTCTAGGGATAATATTCCTAAACTTTAGGGATAAGGGTAAGAGATAGTATTAATAACTCCTTATTTATTTAAAGCACGCCCCTTATTACTATTTAATATAATAATAACCTAGATAACTTTAATATCTATTAGTAGTTATAATAGAGTAATTAAGCCTAGGAAAGTATAAGATCCTTAACCTCCTAGTAATAATACTAAAGCTACTCTTCCTCGCTAAATAGATATAAGATTAATAACCTAAAGATAAGAGAGAAGAAGAGAAAGGGAGAGAAGGTATTAAAATCGTAGTTACTAGCCCCTAGTAAAAAATTAGTAAACTTTTCTTACCCCTCCCTTTTTTTTCCTAGAAAAGATTATTACTAATATTATATTACCTTCTACTAAAGAGAAAGAGAAGGATACTTATAAAAAGGATATCTTTATACCTAGATACGCTTCGACTTTAGCTTTATAGACCTATTTATATAATATTTACCTTAATTTCTTATTAAAACCTAACTAGCTTCTTATTCTCTTTTCCTTTTTACCCCCCCTAATATACTATATAAATATATCTAGAAACCCTATTTTCCTACCTTAATTCATAATATAAAGCCCTAAGTAGTATATAATTTCTATAAGGTTAAACTCTAGAGGTAGCTCTATTATAAAAAGGTAATAAGAGTATATAAACCTAGCTTTAGGATAATATTCCTAGGCTTATTAATAATATTTATTATAAAGGAGCGAGAAGGCGACCTTAGCTATAGCTATAACTATAGCGTTTACTAGAATTTAGAACTATAAGATCTCCTTAATACTATTAAATTCTCTACTCCTCCTTACCTTATTATTACGCTTAATTCTATACCTATAGCGCTTATAGATACTTAAATTATTATATAAGTAACTCTCTTAAGTTTTATAGAAGAAGTAGTTAGTATAAGGAGTATTTAATATTAAGATATACTTAAAGTATGGTTTATAGATATAAATACCTAATATAAGGTTCTTAGTAGTATAGGCTTACTCTTTATAGTAAATATAGGGTATTATATTATAACTACCTTAGGATTAAATAAATAAGCTATATATTACTATTACGCGCTAAAAAACCTTTATCTCCTATACGCTAGCGGGGAAAGTAGTAGAGGTATAGATAAAGACTTAATAGTAGAATTCTCTAGACCTCTTAGTTACCCTAAATATTTACTTAAA
Organism: Colletotrichum ledebouriae; assembly: GCA_036785755.1. NCBI lineage: Eukaryota > Fungi > Ascomycota > Sordariomycetes > Glomerellales > Glomerellaceae > Colletotrichum > Colletotrichum ledebouriae. The sequence goes on from JAVHLU010003367.1 coordinate 3,398, forward strand.
GTCCTATTTATTAAGATAAGCCTATTAAAACGCTAGCCTTATTACCTTAGTAGTCTTATTAGAGAATAATTATAATATAAAGGCTACTTCTAAGTATTTATTACTAGGGATATTAAGTTAGAGCTAAATAAGGCTTATAGCTACTTAGGAATTATAATTATTAGCTAGAGGGTATAGGGATATTGAAAAGAAGGGAAGGGATACCTAAAGTTAGTTATTAGAGTACTAGATAAAAAGAGGTATATTATTTTTCTTTATTTTAAGTATAGGGATATTAAGACTAAGGACCTAAAGGGTTATTATAAATAGGAGATAATAAGGGCGAGGTTAATTAGTATTTTTAATACCTAAGATAAGGAAGTTATAATTAGCTATAATAAGAAGATATAATTCGTAGATATAAGAGAGAAAGTATAAAGGGGTTAAATAAAGGTTAAAGTAGCTAGCTAAAAGTAGTTATTATAAAGGGGAGAAGTTAATAATAGAGGATAGAGGAGAATATTTATTTAATTTATTAAGCTCGGAATTACGCCGCAGCCCCTTTGCAAAAAGACTATAATAAATTTACCTAGTTCGTAAGTATAATTCAGGAAATACTATATAGGTATTTTAACCTATACCCTCTACTAGTTAAGGAAAACAATATAGGAACCCTATACGTTCCTACTACTTATAAGCAAACCCTCTAAATATTACCGCATAAAGTTAGACGCGCGCTATACCAGGGCTAATTATATCGGAGCCGAACGGGCTACTAAAGCTCTTATAGCAAAGCTACTATATAAGATAACTCCTTAACCCAAAAGGTGGACCTTCTAGCAAGGTACTAAAGATACTATAAATACTATTATATAAGAAGTAACTCCTTAACTAGAGAGGTTTTTCTTAAGAGGTTCTTATAGCTAGAAGTATAAGAAGCTCTACTATAAGTAGGGCTTTATACCTCTCTCTTATCCTTATCCTTATCCCTTAACTATATTAGTACTAGACCCTATATATAAATACGCTAAGCTTAAGCGAGGTACGCCTTTTAATATAAATAATATAGAGGGGATTACTAGAAAGTTTAGCCTCGATATAATTAATAAAACCCGCTCCTTTATTAACTACTCTGCTATATATAGAGAGTATATTATTAATATAGCCCTTAAGAGGGCTTACTTTAATACCCCTATAGGGGACTCTATAAGGCGTAATAGTATTAGAGCTAAGTAAGTAAACTTAGTAATAGAAGTTCGGTAGGTCGTTATATACCCTATAGAGTAGCCCTTCTTTAAGTAGGTCCTCTATATTACTAAGGTAGAGGCGGCCTAGGTAGCCTAGGCGAACGTTAGTAAGTATAGCCTATGCTAACTAATAGAGAGAGCGTTGCTAATAACGGTATAGCTAGCGGATAAAGCAGTAATAGAGGTAGTATTTAATAGTAGCGTAGGTAGTACGCGAGAGGAAAGGTTAATAGTTTCGTAGTTTAAATAATTAAAAACTACGTTATTATTGATATAAAGAGTAAAGAGAACGCGCTAACTAATAGGCACGTATAAGTGCGGCTATAGTTAGGAGAGTTACGATCACGTAACCGAAGGCTATATATTATTAGGAGGCGTGGAGTTAGAAGGTCTATTGCACTTAAGCAAGTAAAATCACTATGCAGTAGCCAGAGGCCTTATTTAATTTATAACTAGGCTGCTCGTTTAAATAGCTACTACTAACTATTATTTCCTTTATTCTTTCCCTATATATAACCGCTCTAATTTATTATTCTATTTATTATAGGTTTTTTATCCTAAGTTCGTTTTACTTTATTAAAGCTAAGGAGGGCAAGGGAGGACAGTTAATTATTCCTTCTATAGGCTACTAATAAGTTACTATATTATTAAAATAATTAGTAGATATAAAAACGCACTCCTTACCTTTTAAGCCTATTAGTTTCTCTCTCCCCTTTATATATATTATTTACTTTTAAACTTAATTTATCTACTAATTATATAATATTAACTACTATACTATAGCTCCTCCTTTTCTTTAAATATTACTTCTATTTAGCTCTTTAGTTTATAAATTACTTACGTTTTCCCCTTATTAACTTTTCTCTTAATATATTATAATAGAGAAAGTTATCTTTTATAATAATAAAGCGTTAGATATATAGATCTAGGAGTTAAGATCTTTAAACCTTCCTATCCTTAAAATTAGACTTTTAATAGAGCTTATACTTAATAAACTAAATATAAGTAGGTTTTAAGTATAGGGATAAAATAATAGAGATATCCTAGGCTTTAGACCTCCTAATAAGCTTAGTTACTAGCCTTAGCTAATTAAATATAATATATACTCTCTGCCTAGGATAGATAATATCCCTAGTTAAATAGACCCTTTTAATATAGTATTAAAATATATCCTCGTTAATTATTAGAATAAGACCTTAGAAGTAGTAGAGGAGATAATTCGCCCCTTATACTTATAGTAAGTTATAGCTAGTATATTTAATACTATTAGTATACTTAAGATAGTAACTCTAATATATATTAAGGATATCTTAGTAATTACTCGCTATATTATAAAGCTTACTAAGCCTAGCTAACCGCTCTATTATAAGATAGTTAGAGGTATAGAAGATAATTTTAAAGATAGAGATATAAAGAATATTATAATTACTAGAATTAAAGCTAAATCCCCTAATATACTCCTTATTTATCTATAAGCGCCTAAGTTTATTAAGGTAGTTATTATAGGTCTACTACTTAACTTATAAGATAGGAGAAACTAGTTTTATAATAATTAGTAGTTAAGGAGAGGAGCTAAAGGATAACTATAAACTCTAATATTTATTACTAGGAGCTTTCTACTAAGATATAAAGCTAAGGAAGTTTTAATAAGATAACTATACCTAGTAGAACTTTAATATATAGACCCTTTACTATAAGCTTCTAGTCTCTACTTTATTAATTAGCTTAGGTTCTTTATATAAATTAGAAGCCTAGTATCTCTAAAATAGCTTATTAAGATAAGGTATTAAGCTTAGATTAATTATTTATTAAAGGCTTTTATTAATAAAATACCTCCTAAAGGATACTAAACCTAACTAAGAGTAAATAGAATTCTATATAATTAATACTTTAAATTAAGAGATAAAGATATTAAGAAAAGGATAGCTTAAGAAGATATTAAATATTAAATAGCTAAGTATATCCCTTAATTTATAAACCTAGTAGTTTCCTCTCTAAATAAGATAGATATTAACCTACTAATACTTATAGATACTAATTTATAAACTAGTCTAATAATTCCTACTAATCTAGAAGAGTTAAATAGAGAGGAAGGATTATTAAAAGAACTAAATATCTAGAATATAAAAAAAAGGAATAACTATAAGAAGTAGAAGAGAGATTATAACTTATAGTAACTAGCTAACTTTATAAAATATCTTAATTACCCTAGGTCTATAAAACTATCTATATCGCCTTACTTAGCTCCTATTACCTTAAGAGATATTATATTTAACCTTACTAATACCTTAGTAGGATTTAATATTATAAGACCTAAAGGGAACCTTATATTAAATAAAGATAAGCCTATACTAATAGTCCTATAGTATATATTATAGAACTAAGAATTTATAAATTATATAATAACCTAGTATAGAAGAGAGTTATTTATTATAACTTTAGCCTAGGTAGAATATTTATTAGACCTTTATAATATATAAGAGAAGCTAATAAGATAAGAGGAGTTAGATAGTTTAGAAGTTATAGCCCTTTTTATATTTATAATTAAGGGCTACCCTTATAATATCTATACCCTAATCTATAGGCTAGCCTAGTAACCTAGGAAAGAAATTAATAAGGCTTCTATAGAGCTTAGAAGAGTAGAAGTAAAGAATCTCTAGGATATTACTAGAGCCTTCTTTCTATTAAACTATAGTAATTATTACTAGGCTGCGATTTTTATAAACTAGTTAACTAGCGATTACTTCTATTATAACTCCGTATAGAACTAGAATAGTAATTAGCGCTTTATTAAGGCTATATAGGACCTTGATATATAGTATTATAAGATAGGAGCCCCTCTATAACTCTAAAGGCTCCTATTAATTATTACCTATATAATTAATTTAGTTTAGTAGAGGGATAGATTTATATATAGCCTCTAATATATTAAATAAGCTAGAGCTCTAATTTAAGAAGGATTACTATCTCTACGTTTTAGTAGTATAACCTTAAGTAATAATATATTATTCTCTAACTCCGAAATCCCCTTAGTTACTTACTATATATCTATAATTACTATAGAGTTCTATAACTTAACTATTAATAGTAATATAGCTCTATAAGATACCCTATTAAGCTAAGAAGACTTAGAGAAAGTACTTTTCTTACCTTAATACCCTCCTACTCCTTTATCTATAAATAATAATATAATAGATTTTAAAAATAATAATATCATCACGCTATCTCTTATAGTAAATATTCCTTAACTTATTTATAGATTATTAGTATTATCTAGGTCTACTTTATCTAAAATACTAGATAATAAGCTTAAATACCTTAGATATTAGCTTTAGTTATAGGTCTTATAGATACTAAGTTATAATATAACTATTAAGTAACGCCTAAGAACTATACTTATAAATATATTATTATATCCTAAGAGGCCTAGTCCTTTAAATAAGTATAACTATAGCTATATAGATTATATCTAGTAGAGAGTTAACTAATAGGATTAGATTAAGTAGAATACGCCTAAGGGAGTATATTATTATAACTTCTCGCGCTTAGTATAATAGGGCAGGTAGTTCTAGCTATACTAAGGATTAGAATAAGATAAGGAGTATAATAAAGAGGAAGAGGTAATAAGATTATTATTAAGATATAACTTATAGTAGAAGATAGTTAAACCTAAGGGATTTTCTTTATAATAAGATTACCTACCTAGAAGATATTATTAATAGATTAGATCTATAAATAGAGTTTATTTGCTATTTTTATAAAGTAGTTTTATTTATTTTTTAAGACTCTCTTTTATAATATTATAAAAAGTCTCGAGGGGATAATTAAAATAGAATAAGATAGACTTAGTTATATAACTTTTAAAAAAACTCCCTTAGTATATAGACCTATTATAAGAAAACTATAGAGTAGAGCGTAGAAGAGAGGAGCGTAGTAGACTAAAAGATAGTATAGATATTATTATAATTAGTGTTTTAATAACTATATACCTCGTTTTTTAGTATTTTCTTAGCGAATCCGCGCCTAATTTAGATAATCTCTTTTAATTAGATTAATAAATTATTCTATATATCCTTTAAGCCTACTCTTAATATTCTTAGTTATTTATAAGTAGAGCTATATTATTTATTATCTTTCTAGTTCCTATTGGGTCTAGCCCTTTCTACTACCAATCTAATAAGCTTTCCCTAAAGGTCCCGCGCTAATATACTAATAACTCACTTTAGCGCCTAGTAATCTATTAGAATTATAAACTTCTTTATTATACCCTAAAAGTAGTAAGCTTAATAATCTAGTCTTTTAACTATAGCGAGAAGCTCTTATTAGCCTACTCCCTAATACTACTTAGTATTACTAAGCTTTTATAAGTAGCAAGTAACTAGTTACTACTAGCTATTAATATATTATAATAGGATATTAGATATAGCTTACATAGGAATATCTCTTTTAACCCTTATTTTATAAGTTAGGTCCTAATATTAGAGAATAGTTACTAAGTAGAAAGTAGCCTAGAGCTATTTAAAGGCTTATTAGGCCTCTTCTAGCTAGTAAAGTTCGCTTCCCTTGTTACTATTCTTATTACTCTTTAGTAGGGATATTATAGGGGCTATAATACTTAAATAGCTTATAATAAACTTATAATAGAAATTATAAAATCCTAAGAAGACTTAAGTCTCCCTATATATCTTAAGTAGCTTCTATTTAGTAATAGCTTAGATATAGGTTTAATCTATTAATATACCTTTAGGTGTAATAATATACCCAAGGAACTGTATTTATTATTAATAGAACTTATATTTACTAAGCTTAATATATAGCGCTTACTAGCGAAGCCTATAGAGTACTTAGTAAAAGTCCTTTATATACTACTCTCTTATTTTAGAGTAAACTATAATATTATTTATATAAGTAATATAATAGGTATCTACTAGCTTAATGAGCGCTTAGTAAATATATACCTAGAACGTCGCTAGGGCATTTATAAGTCTAAATAGTATAATAACATATTTAAAGTACTTATAATAAGTCTTAAAAGCTATCTTCTAGTAGTCTTCTAGCTTAATATAGATATAGTAATATATATCTTTAAGGTTAATTTTTAAGATCTATTTTGCTCCTTAAAGCCTATCTAATAGCTTATTAATAAAGGGGAGTAGATATTAGTTCTTTAGTATTACTTTACTAAGGCTTTAATAATCTATATAAAGGTATAAGGATCTATCTTTCTTAGGTATAAAGAGAATAAGGGCGCCCGCCTTATTTATTAAGGGTTAGATCCGCCCTATTACTTAGTTATTAGTAATATATTAGTAGAGCTCCTCTAGCTAGTATTTATTTACTAAGTAAATAGGCTTATATAGAGGTTTCTTCCCTTTAACTAAGTTAATAGTATTGAGCTCGGAATTACGCCGCAGCCCCTTCGCAAAAAGACTATAACAAATTCACCTAGTTCGCAGGTATAATTCGGGAAATACTATATAAGCATTTTAACCTATACCCTCTACTAGTTAAGGAAAATAATATAAGAACCCTATACGTTCTTACTACTCGCAAGCAAACCCTCTAAATATTACCGCATAGAGTTAGATACGTGCTGCACTAGGGCTAATTATATCAGAGCTAAATAGGCTACTAAGGCTCTCATAGCCTAGAAACGCCCTCGCTAAACCTTCTAGCAAGGCGAAAGCTACTATATAAGATAACTCCTTAATTCAAAAGGTTAACCTTCTAGTAAGGTAAACGCTACTATACGAGAGGTAACTCCTTAACTAAAGAGGTCTTTCCTAAGAGGTTCTTATAGCTAGAAGTATAAGAAGCTCTGCTATTATAAGTAGGGCCTTATACCTCTCCCTCTTCTTTATCCTTATCCCTTAACTATATTAGTACTAGACCCTATATATAAAAACGCTAAGCCTACGCGAGGTATACCCTTTAATACTAATAATATATAAGAGCTCGCTAGAGAGTTTAGTATTAATACGATTAATAAAACCCGCTCCTTCTTTAACTACTCTATTATATATAGAGAGCGTATTATTAATATAGCCCTTAAGAGGGCTCTTATTAATACCCCTAGAGGGGATACTTACTATTATATTATAGCTAAGTAAGTAGACTTAGTAATAGAAGCTAAGCGGGCTGTTATATACCCTATAGAGTAGCCCTTCTTCGAGCAGGTCCTCCGCACTATTAAGGCAGAGGTAGCCCAGGCCCCTTAGGGCTTATTAGTAAGTATAGCTTGCGCTAAATAGAGAGAGCGTTATTAACGATAGCATAGCTATAAAGATAGCAACGACTTCTAGTAGATAAAGTAGTAATAGAGGTAGTATTTAATAGCAGCGCGGGTAGTATACGAGAGGAAAAGTTAATAGTTTTATAGTCTATTATATAATTAAAAACCACGTTATTATTAATAAAAAGTTAAAGATCGTGAGGCTATCTAGTAGGGTACGTATAAGTGCGGCTATAGTTAGGAAAGGATCACGTAACCGAAGGCTATATATTGTTAGGAGGCGCGGAGTTAGAAGGTCTGTTGCACTTAAGCAGGTAAAATCACTATGCAGTGGCCAGAGGCTAAGTTAATAGTATATTCTACGCTCTCTAGGGCTAGGTATTCGTTTACTAACTACTTATTAAATATTACTTATTTACTAAGTAGCTCTAGTAGTAATTCTACTTCGCTCTCTAAGTCGTCCTCTTTACCTAAGGCTTCTATTAGTAGCTTATAGGGGGTAATATTCCCTAATATTGGAATAGGATAGGATAGACTTAGCTATATAACTTTCGGAAAACTCCCTTAGCGCACGGACCCGTTATAGGAAGACTATAGAGTAGAGCGTAGAGGAGAGGAGCGTAGCGGAGAGGATATTATTATAATTATTACTATTAGTACCTTAATAACCCTATACCTCGTTTTTTAGTAATTTCTTAGCGAATCTATACCTAATAGGGAGTATCTCTTTTAATTAGATCTATAAATTATTCTATATATCTTTTAAGCCTACTCTTAATATTCTTATCTATTTATAAGTAGAGCTATATTATTTATTATCTTTCTAGTTCCTATTA
>JAVHLU010003368.1:0-11685 GCA_036785755.1 Colletotrichum ledebouriae
AGTAGCTAAGACTTTAGGCTATAGCTCTTATAGCCCTCTCTAAAAAATAGTAATAAGTAATATAAATAAGCTTAGTATTAGTAAGTTCTAGGTCTCTATACTAAATAGCTCTCTATTAAAGCTATTACCTAGTAGTAATTAATATTATAACCTAAGAAGGGTTATTATCCTTAATATAAGATCCTATAACTAGGTTCTAAAGGTCTTTATTAAGATCTTAATAAGACTTCGGGTCTATAAATCTAAATTAGTATAGAGGTCTCTCCTTAGCTTCCTTCTAGGTCTTAGCTTTACTAATATAAGATTTTACTACGTCTTAATAGTCGCTAGAGCTATATATATAGACCTCGTTCTTTATATCTTTATTAGTCTTATATTAAAGCTTTAAAAAGCTCTTATAATTAGTAATAAAGTTAGAGATATTAGTACCTATAAACCTAGGCGCTCTAGTTAAATAGGGAGTTATTATTATAATAATAGGATATCTTATAAGGAGATCTATAAGGGCTATAATATTCTAATTAGTATAACTTCCTTTAGGGGAATATAGAGTGCTTAAGGGCGTTACTCCTATCCTAGAAGTAGGATTTATAAACCTATCTATACTATTATTAGCAGCTAGCTACCCTATAATATAAGGTTATATCTCGCTAAACAAAGCTTCTATAAATCTCTCTTTAAGCTATTTCCCTTTATTAGAAGAGGATCTAGTATTTAGATTAGCTAAGGAAGAAGAAGATATAATACTTATAGGTTTATAAATATTAAAGCTAATATTATATAGTTAAATTAATAGAGTATTATAGTTAATAAAGTGAAGTTATTATTATAATATCTTCTAAAAAGAAAGATAAAATAAGTAGTTATAACTTTTTTTAAATAAAATAAAAAAGGAAATAGTATAAACTAAATAACTAAATAAATAAATAAATATAAGAAAGGTCTAGCGACCTCGATCTTACTACTCTAAGCTATTATAGATCTACTTCGAGTCTTATTACTTAATATAGAAGGGTCTTCCTAATAACGCTCTTATCTTAGAAGAATTCGCAGCTTCTCTATATTAATATCTCTCTAAAGTTAGTATATCGCTCTTAATACTTAGGGCTATAATAATAAGGGGTTCGTTAGTCTCTAGTTATTAATCTAATTAATCTCGCTATACCTATTAGCTTAGTAAGACTACTAATCTCTATATTAGTATTATATATAGCTATCTTAGCTATATTAGCTATAACTCGCTAGTTAAATAATAGCAGTTTTAATAATATATAAGGGGGTAAGGAAAGGGATATACTCGCTAGAACCTACTAATAGTATATAAAAAAAAGGAGAAAGGGAGGATTTTAGGGTTTATATTATTCCTACCTTAATTCTATAAGAAGGTATAGCTATTACTATTCCCTTAAAACTAAGGTAGGTCTATGAATATCTTCCTCTCTTTAAACTACGTTTTTATCGTTATTTATATTATTATTATTTATTACTTATAAATTTCTTAAGTTATTATTATATTTCAAGTAGATTAATTATATATATATATATATTAATAGCGGGGACGTACGGACGTAGCGAAGGCACCTAACTCTCTAAGAAGCCTATAAAAGCTATTAAAAAGAGTAAAAGAATCTACCTCTAGGTACTATTAGAAAGGGCTAGAACTAAAGGGAACTAGAAAGATAATAAATAATATAGCTCTACCTATAAATAGGTAAGAATATTAAGAGTAAGCTTAAAAGATATATAGAATAATTTATAGATCTAATTTAAAGGGATTATCTCTATTAGGCGCGGATTCGCTAAGAAATTACTAAAAGACGAGGTATAGGGTTATTAGAGTACTAATAGTGATAATAATTATACTATCTTTCCGTCCGCTACGCTCCTCTCTTCTACGCTCTACTCTATAGTCTTCTTATAATAGGTCTATGCGCTAAGGGAGTTTTCTAAAAGTTGCGCAGCTAAGTCTATCCTATCCTATCCTAGTACTAATATAGTTAAGAATTTATTATAGGTTATAGGTATGCCTAGGACTTCGTATAGGATAAGGATAAGGAAGAGGGAGAGGTATAAAGCCCTGCTTATAGCAGCAGAGCTTCTTATGCTTCTAGCTATAAGAACCTCTTAGGAAAGACCTCTTTAGTTAAGGAGTTACCTCTTATATAGTAGCGTTTACCTTACCAAAAGGTTAACCCTTTAAGTTAAGGAGTTATCTTATATAGTAGCTTTTACCTTTAGTACTTTACTAAAGGGTTAACCTTTTAAGTTAAGGAGTTATCTTATATAATAGCTTTTATAGCACCTTATTAGAAGGTTTAGCGAGGGTATTACTACGAGAGCCTTAGTAGCCTATTTAGCTCTAATATAATTAGCCCTAGTATAGTATGAATCTAACTTTATAATATTTAGAGGGTTTACTTATAAGTAATAAGAATATATAGGGTTCCTATATTATTTTCCTTAACTAGTAGAGGTATAGGTTAAAATACCTATATAGTATTTCCCGAATTATACCTACGAACTAGGTAAATTTATTATAGTCTTTTTATAAAGGGGCTATAGCGTAATTCCAAACTTAATAAGCTTAAATTACCTAACTAGGTAGTTATAGTATATATATTAAATAGCCTAGATAAAGAGTGTAATGGTTTTATAACTACTATTACTTAATGTCTTAGGGCTAATAATGATACCTATATACTTAATAGTCTATTCTCTAACTTATTAGATAAATTAAGATATAAGGGTAAAGTAATAAATCTTACTACTAATAAAAATAATAATAAAGATACCTATAAAAATGAAAATAATAATAAGGTTATTAAAAGACCTTGGAAAAAATAAAAGGGTCTATATTATAAAGATTGCAAGAATACTAGCTATACTAAGGATAACTATGCCTTTCTATACCCTAAAAAGGCCCTAGTATAGTAGAGTAAATCTAATAATAAAAATAATACATCTTCTACTTCTACTACCTAGGAAGTTGATATAACTGCCTTAAGGGTTATAGAAGAAATAGAAGAGTAAAATAATACTTTAATAGCCCCCTATAGATCTATAGATTAAGCTATTGATTAAAACGAGGATCTTATAGATCTTAACGACTCTAATGAGAATTAGGAATTTGAAAATGTAATTATATCCTATAATAATCCTTATAATAATAATATAACTAATAATATAACCTTAGGTACTTTGACTTAATAGATTATTGTAACTGAGGAAAGGGATTTAGGATCAAGGCGTTATAACTAAATTAATACTATATTTTATATCGATACTGCTACTACTATCTATATAGTTAAAAGTTATACTTTTTTATATGATAAAGAATATATAAATACCTCTATAAAGTGGTGTAAGGTAAATTAGCTTACTTCCTCTATAAAAGGAGATTTGGATATTTATCTTAATAATAATAAAATAATATTAAAAGAGGTCTATTATACACCTAAACTAGGTATTAATTTACTTAGTTAAAGTCGTCTTAATAATGTAGGTATAGCCTCTATTATATGGTAGAAACCTATATTATATGATATATATAAGGATCGCATTATAGCTACGGGCTATAAGCTTAATAACCTCTATCTCTTTAAAGTACCCTTGAATTAGGGTTATAAAGTACCCTTGAATTAGGATAATAAAACCCTCTTGAATAAGAGGAATAATAATAATAATAATAATAAATTATTTTATATGCAATCTATAACTAATAATAAAAATTAAGACGCCTTATGGAGTCCCCTACAGGGGTATTAAGGTGAGCCCTCTTGAGGGCTATGCTAATAATACGCTCTCTATATATAGCAGAGTAGTTAATAAAGGAGCAGGTTTTATTAATTATATTAAAGCTAAACTCTCTAGCAATCCCCTCTATATTATTTATACTAAAAGGTATACCTCGCTTAGGCTTAGTATATTTATATATAGGGTTTAGTACTAATATAGTTAAGGGATAAGAATAAGGAAGAGGGAGAGGTATAAAGCCCTGCTTATAGCAGAGCTTCTTATACTTCTAGCTATAAGAACCTCTTAGGAAAGACCTCTCTAGTTAAGAAGTTACCTCTTATATAGTAGTATTCGCAGTACCTTTAGTACCTTACTAGAAGGTCGACCTTTTAGGTTAAGGAGTTATCTTATATAGTACCTTTTACTTTACTAGAAGGTTTAGCGAGGGCGTTTCTAGGCCACGAGAGCCTTAGTAGCCCGTTTAGCTCTAATATAATTAGCCCTAATATAGCGCGTATCTAACTTTATATAAGGTTTTACTTATAAGTAGTAGGAATATATAGGGTTCCTATATTATTTTCCTTAACTAGTAGATGGTATAGGTCAAAATACCCGCATAATATTTCCTAAACTATACTTATGAACTAGGTGAATTTGTTATAGTGTTTTTGCAAAGGGGCTGCGGCGTAATTCCGAACTCAATACCTATGAGAGTTAGGTTTTAGGTTTTTCTACTAGCAATTATTATAATACTCTAAGAATTTCCTCTTTACTTTTCCCACTAGGTTTTAAGAGTTTTTATACTAGAGTATAATAACCTATAAAAGGAGTGTGATATATAACATACCTATATAGATATAAATGATAAGCTATATATATATATAAATATATACCTTACGGGGGGGTATAAGAATACCGAAGGTATATCTTAATAATTTCTATTATAATATTATAAAGGTTAAATAAACCTTAATGAATAACTATAGTATATATAGTTATATACCTATATAATATCTCTTTGATCACACTTTAATAACTATAAACTATGAAATAATAACTATGAAAGTATTGCCTCTATTGAAGAAATACTTTAATAATCTATATAAACTCTAATACTATTAATAACCTTATATATATATATATTTATAATCCTTAGCTTTATAGCTATAAATATATAAAACTCGTGCACGGACCACATAGCAATCTAAGCACGATTCTGCTTAATAAGCTTAATAATTAGCCGCTTTATAGCTACGTTTTAGAATATCTTTTACCTCACTTCGTGAGGTAGGTAATACTAAACGCGCTCAGCGCGGTTATCCCGCCTAAGGGCGCTCAACGCAACTAACGCGTTAAATATACCTAAATATAGTAAACCTTTATAAAAAGGCTTATCGCTTTCAAGGAGAAAATCTTCTAAAATTATACATTTTTTACCTACAATTTCGCTTATTATATAAACTATATTAATTAATAGCACGACCTTAATAATTAACTATATCCCCTTATAACTAAGGATATCCCTTATGATTAAAAAAGATACTTAATGATATAAATAGCTAACTCTATTAAATATATATAAAGTAATATCTTGGCCTCTAGCTACTGCATAGTGATTTTACCTGCTTAAGTGCAACAGACCTTCTAACTCCGCGCCTCCTGATAATATATAGCCTTCTATTACGTGATCCTCTCCTAACCACAGCCGCACTTATATATACCCCACTAGATAGACTCACGATCTTCAACTTTATATCGATAATAACGTGGTTTTTAATTATTTAAGTACGGGTAGACTATAAAACTATCGACTTTTCCTCTCGCGCACTACCCGCGCCGCCGTCAAATACCGCCTCTATTACCGCTTCGTCTGCTAGTTAAAGCAGTCCTCTTATTTAATCGGGTTAGCTAACGCCTTCGCAGCTATACCGTTATTAGCAAAGCTCTCTCTATTTAGCGCAAGCCGTACTTACTAACGTTCCCCTAATAGGCCTAGGCTGCTTAGGCTACCTCTACCTTAGTAATATAGAGGACCTACTTAAAAAAGGGCTACTCTATAGGGTATATAATAACCTGCTAAACTTCCGCTACTAAGTTTACTTACTTAGCTCTAATATTATCGCGCCTTATAGAGTCCCTTATAAGGGTATTAAAGTAAGCCTTCTTAAGGGTTATATTAATAATACGCTCTTTATATATAGCGGAGTAGTTAATAAAGGAGCGGGTTTTATTAATTATATTAAGGCTAAACTCTCTAGTAACCCCCTCTATATTATTTATATTAAAAAGTATACCTCGCTTAGGCTTAGTATGTTTATATATAGGGTTTAGTACTAATATAGTTAAGGGATAAGGAAGAGGGAGAGGTATAAAGCCCTGCTTATAGTAGAGCTTCTTATACTTCTAGCTATAAGAACCTCTTAGGAAAGACCTCTTTAGTTAAGGAGTTACCTCTTATATAGTAATATTTATAATACCTTACTAGAAGGTTAACCTTTTAGGTTAAGGAGTTATCTTATATAGTAGCTTTTACCTTACTAGAAGGTTTAGTAAGGGCGTTACTACGAGAGCCTTAGTAGCCTATTTAGCTCTAATATTAAGCTCGGAATTACGCCGCAGCCCCTTCGCAAAAAGACTATAACAAATTCACCTAGTTCGCAGGTATAATTCGGGAAACACTATATAGGTATTTTAACCTATACCCTTTACTAGTTAAGGAAAATAATATAGGAACTCTATACGTTCCTACTACTCGCAAGCAAACCCTCTAAATATTATAAAGTTAGATACGCGCTGCACTAGGGCTAATTATATTAGAGCTAAATAGGCTACTAAGGCTTTTATAGCCTAGAAACGCCCTTACTAAACCTTCTAGTAAGGTAAAAGCTACTATACGAGATAACTTCTTAACCTAAAAGGTTAACCTTCTAGTAAGGTACTAAAGGTAAATACTACTATATAAGAGGTAACTCCTTAACTAAAGAGGTCTTTCCTAAGAGGTTCTTATAGCTAGAAATATAAGAAGCTCTACTATAAGTAGGGCTTTATACCTCTCCCTCTTCCTTATCCCTTAACTATATTAATACTAGACCCTATATATAAAAACGCTAAGCCTGCGCAAAGTATGCCTTTTAATACTAATAACGCGCGAGAGCTTACTAGAGAGTTTAATATTAATATAATTAATAAAACCTACTCCTTCTTTAACTACTCTATTATATATAAAGAGTATATTATTAGTATAGCCCTTAAGAGGGCTCTTATTAATACCCCTAGAGGGGATACTTATTATTATATTATAGCTAAGTAAATAGACTTAGTAGTAGAAGCTAGGTAAGTTATTATATACCCTATAGAGTAGCCCTTCTTCGAGCAGGTTCTCCGCACTATTAAGGTAGAGGTAGCCTAGGCCCCTGAGGGGAATATTAGTAAGTATAGCTTATACTAACTAATAGAGAGAGCGTTACTAATAATAGTATAGTAAAGATAGTAATAACTTCTAGCGGATAAAGCAGTAATAGAGGCGGTATTAGCAGCGCGGGTAGTGCGCGAGAGGAAAAGTTAATAGTTTCGTAGTTTAAATAATTAAAAACTACGTTATTATCGATATAAAGTTAAAGATCGTAAGGCTATCTAGTATAACTGGTATATATAAGTGCAGCTATAGTTAGGAAAGTTATAATCACATAACCAAAGGCTATATATTATTAGGAGGCGCGGAGTTAGAAGGTCTATTGCACTTAAGCAGGTAAAATCACTA
Source organism: Colletotrichum ledebouriae (assembly GCA_036785755.1). Taxonomy (NCBI): domain Eukaryota; kingdom Fungi; phylum Ascomycota; class Sordariomycetes; order Glomerellales; family Glomerellaceae; genus Colletotrichum; species Colletotrichum ledebouriae. The sequence goes on from JAVHLU010003368.1 coordinate 7,496, forward strand.
TGCAGTGGCCAGAGGCCTAGCTCTAATATAATTAGCCCTAGTATAGCGCGCGTCCGACTTTATAGAAGGGTTTACTTATAAGTAGTAGGAACGTATAGGGTTCTTATATTATTTTCCTTAACTAATAGAGGGTATAGGTTAAAATACCTATATAGTATTTCCCGAATTATACCTACGAACTAGGTGAATTTATTATAGTCTTTTTGCGAAGGGGCTACGGCGTAATTCCGAGCTTAATAAAGTAATATCTTAGTAGTTAATACCTATAGGTATTATATATTATTAAAAGCTTTTAAACTCCCCTTTTCCCTTTACTAGGAAATATTAATAAGAGATATTAACCCTTTACTTTTTCCCTTAACTAAGAGATATCCCTAAGAGGTATTAAACCTCGAAGATTTCCTTAACTAAGGAATATCCTAAAGAAATAATAAGCCTTATTAATAATTTTACCTTATAAGCTACTATCTAATTATAAGGTTAAAGAAAGCCTTAAGTCTAACCTTCTAAAGCTTATTAACTATTTAATTATTATAAACTTTATAATAATATTTAGGTAATACCCTAATAGGTTCTATATATTACTTACTTAAACTAAGTATACCCTCTTTAAGTTAGCTATAAAAATAAGTATTATAACTATTACTTATAAGAACTTTGAATAATATTTAAGTAAGTATTATTCATATTTTTAAAAGTTACTATTATATAAAGAAATATCTAAGATTACTTCATATATTTAAAATTAGGTCCTAAGAGTATAAATAATAAACGTATAACTATTTATTAATATTAATAAATAGTTATATTACTTTAACCTACCTTATTATAATTAATATATTAAAATAGAGACTAAATAGGGCTAGATACTAAACCTAATACTCCGTTTTAAAAAGAATAAAGAGAGGAGAGGCTATTGAACCCTAAGAGCTAAAGCTATAAATAATCTAAATATCCTAGAGTCTATATCTAAACTTAATATAATAATAATTCCTAAAGCTTTCTTAATACTTCTATTAACTCTAGAGGAATATTATATATTTAAATAAAGTTTTATAAATACTTTGTAACCCCTACCTCTTAAACTTATATTAAAGGATATTATTATTATATTAATAGTAAAGCTAAACCTAAATATATTTTATATATTATTAAAGGAAAGTAAAAATATATCTATATTATTCTTAACCTAAGGAAAGGGGCTAGGTAGCCCTCTCACGCCTAAGCTAAGTAACTCTTAGAGCTACTTAAGTATATAAAGCTAGAGTAAGTATTATAGTAAAATAAGCCCCTAGGAACCTAAAGCTAGATTATTATATTTCAATAAAAGTAAAAAATATAATTAGGATATTAAAAATATAGAGGATACTCCTCTACTACTACTACTACTTATACTACCTAGAGACTCTAATAATAGAAGTAATAATAATAACCCTAAAGGCTAAAATAGTAGAGGAGGTAGCCCTAGCTATAATAATAATAATAATTAAAGTAACTAATACCTTTAACTACTAGCTAGACTAAGAGATATTATTAAACCTTTATCTAACTCTAATAAGTTCTTAGTTAGCTATAACTTTCTTATGGCCTCTGGCCACTGCATAGTGATTTTACCTGCTCAAGTGCAACAGACCTTCTAACTCCGCGCCTCCTGATAATACACAGCCTTCGGTCACGTGATCTTGCTAACCACCTTTCCCAACCATAGCCGCACTTATACGTGCCCGTCAATAGCCTCACGATCTTTAACTTCATATCAATAATAACGTGCGGGGTCTAGTGCCGACATAGTTAAGGGATAAGGAAGAGGGAGAGGTATAAGGCCCTGCTTATAGCAGAGCTTCTTATGCTTCTAGCTATAAGAACCTCTTAGGAAAGACCTCTTTAGTTAAGGAGTTACCTCTTATATAGTAGTATTTACCTTTAATACCTTACTAGAAGGTTAACCTTTTAGGTTAAGAAGTTATCTTATATAGTAGCTTTTACCTTACTAGAAGGTTTAGCGAGGGCGTTTCTAGGCTATAAGAGCCTTAGTAGCCCGTTTAGCTCTAATATAATTAGCCCTAGTATAGCGCGCGTCTAACTTTATATAGTAATATTTAGAGGGTTTACTTATAAGTAATAGGAATATATAGGGTTCCTATATTATTTTCCTTAACTAGTAGAGGGTATAGGTTAGAATACCTATATAGTATTTCCTAAATTATATCTGCGAACTAGGTGAATTTATTATAGTCTTTTTGCAAAGGGGCTGCGGCCTAATTCCGAACTTAATAACTTTCTTATATTCCTTCTCTCTATAAATAAAAAAGGGCTAGTATAAGTAATAGCTAGTATATTAGCTACTAAGCCTAGGTATAGCACTCCTTACTTTAAAACTAATATAATTAAGTTATTTAATCTACCTTTATATAATAATAAAGTTAAAAATATATACATTAGTAGTAGTTTAAAAACTATCTATTAGAATATATACTATTCTTCAATATCATTAATGACTATTTCAAGTTAAATAATAAGAACCTAGCTATAGCTACCCTTAACTTACATTAAATCTTATTAAGGTATACTTTAGACTAATACTATACTAACTTAATATTAGATAAGAAAGCGGAACTTAAGGACCCTAATTATAAATTAGATTATTAAAAAGAGTTATTACTCGAACGTTTTTATTTACTATATAAAATTACTAAAGTATATTTAATAAAGGAGAGGTATACTCTATATAATATATATAGTTTATATAATATTTAATACTAGATAACTAAGGTCGCTTAACTTTATAAGGATACTAAAGAGAGCAAATCTAAGGTATTAATTATTATATATAATAAAATAGATATAGAACTAGTTATTAGTGTTCTATAATTAAGTAGTAAGACGAATTATAATAGGTTTATTATAAGCTTATAGAAAATAATCCCTAGTTAGTATTAAATAGTTATTATAAGATCCTAGCGAGTATTAATCTAACTATCTATTAAAGTAACTTATATAGGAACTACTTTAATATAATTATTACTAAAAGAAACCTTAAGAATAAGCTCTACTACTACTACTTATTACCTATATTATATTAACCTAAAAGAGATTATATCTAGTTTGTTATTATTAAGACCTATAAAGCAAGCTATTAATATTATTACTAAACCCTTATTAAGTTCCTCTTATAAGGAGATTTAGCTTAATTAATAATAAAGGCCTAAGTATTAATATAACTAGCCTAGTTAATATATTTAATATCCTTAAATACCTAGTTACCCTTTAGTATATATATTAAACGGGATAGTTTATAAGTAAATAGAAGAGGAAGTATATACTTTATTAAATAAGGGCGACTTTAACTATATCTAGTATAATAAAGCTAGCGAGGATTTAGATTTATATAAAGAAGTGATACGGTCCACGTAGTAGGCGAAAAGCATAGGTGAGAATTCTATGAATTTAGAAGGTTTCTTCCTTAAAGGCGATAAGCCCTTTTATAAGGGTTAACGCATTTAGGTATATTTAACGCGTTAAACGTATTAGACGCCCTTAAGTAGGATAACTACGCTAAGCGCGTTTAGTATTAATTACCTATATAAGAAGAAAAAGGCGTTAACTACGATATATAGTATAAGATTTAATTTATACCTCTTATTATAGTAATATACTAGTAAGTAGAGCTATATTATTATATATAAGTAACTATATATAACCTTACTTCCTTTCTATTCTATACCTTTTATTATATTCTACTTTAGGCTAAGGGAGTCTTAGGCGTAGTATTAGCTATTTCTAAGAGGTCGGGGTAATCCTTATCCTTATTATTAATAATCTCTTTAGCTATAACTAGGAGTTAGTTAATACTAATACTATAAGTAGTAGCTAGTTAGGTATTATCCTTATATTACTCTAGGAACGGGTAGTGAGATTTATTACTAACCTTATAGTATAACTTAGTAACGCTATTACTTTTAACTATAATAATTAAGGTAGCGAGGGAGGCGATATTAGCGCGAAGGCCTTAAAGGTTAGTAGTATATTTATATTAAAAGTTAGCTATATCTATAACCTTAGAGTTATTAAGGTCTAAAAGAGTATAGATAGCGCTCGAGTTATTACTATTAACTATAGCCTAACTAATATAAGCGTTATCCTTAGTATATATACTAGGAAACTTATATTATAATATCTACTTAATAATA